>JADRCD010224071.1:12806-30932 GCA_019843815.1 Montemys delectorum | reverse complement strand
AAAGAAAGAAAGAAAGAAAGAAAGAAAGAAAGAAAGAAAGAAAGAAATATTAGGCTGTAAAATAAATAAATAAATAAATAGCCCCAAGGCTGAAGTGACTAATATCCTGACTTTTCCAGCTTCTGACACGGAATATATTCTCTACTTGTTGGTCTTTTGCCTGTCTTCAAAGTCAACAGTCTAACATCTTCCAGTCCCATGAATTTGTCATCTTGTATACCACAAGGAACCCTGCATATATTATTAAATTCAGGATCTTAGGGTGGAGAGGTCACCTAAGTTTTTGCAAACACACCCAGTGTAATCACAAGAAATCTTTAAGAAATATGCACGGTTTCTTGTGGTATATAAGGTGACAAGTTCATCAGGACCAGAAGACATTCGGGGGGGAGGGGGTGGTAATCGGGTACTGTGCCTGCTACAACATGTCATGAAAACATGTTGAAATATGTAGAAGGTAAAAGAAACAAATATGGAAATGTGTGCATAACATGAAGAAAGTGCTCTGTGCGTGCGCGCGCGCGTGTACACACACACACACACACACACACACGTGCTAATTTTCAGAAAGAAGGGGGTGTAAGAGAAGTGAAACAAATGCTATGTGTTAAAATTATTTGTGTGTGGTATGTGTGAAAAATATGTCTTCAACTTCACTATGAGGGTACATTGTGAGAATTAAAAGTTATTATAAATTTTGATCACGAGACTATGCGTTGTCTGATGAACACCCTCTAAATCCTTTCCTAGAGGAACACATGAAGACAAATAACAGCTCAGAATAGAATTTTAAGAAAAATGGGGACTATGAAACAGCAATGAAAGGTAAACCTCACTCTGGGTTTAATTTCCTGTGTACATCACTGAGCACATAGTTTTTAATTATAACATTCTATGTTTGTTGAACGTGTGATACATATAATGCTATTTTGCTCTGTTCTCTTAAGAGCAGACACATGGCTAGGAAAATTTAGAACAAGCAGCAAGGATGAGAATGGAGGGGTTTCGAATCGATCAGGGATATTGACCGGTACGTGTGTGGCTGTGTCTTTACCTGTCGTTTGGTAAATTAGGTGAATTTGGTAAATCCTTAAATTAACTGTGAAATCCAGTTGTTAGACTTACGCAATCAATGTGGGAAGTTTGTTGGATGCTTTGGAGAACATGCCTCCCTACACAACCCAGGCTGAACTCCAAGTCCTAAGCTCAGGGACTCTGTCTCCTTCAACAGCACACTTTTAGGATTCCTGGCATCTACTACCATGCCAGGAGACCATGTTGTGCTTCCAATCCCTAAGTAAGGTCTGGATTAAAGAGAATCACAGCAGAAGTACACGGAAGTGCAAATGTCTGCAGGTGTGATTCGTACCACAGCCTCAGTGCTTACATCTTCTGCCTCTGCATGACTCTTTATCTGTTGTTTAATATTAGTGTCAATAATAATAAAATACCAGTACCTATTTTAATTGTGTAATTGCTCTTAATCAGTGTTAGGTTCATTAGTTACCTATTTTTAATTGAGCTAATGAAGGTTAAAATGTTGTCTAGCTCTGAAATCCAATTTATTTTCTGTGGTATATGTATTCTGTCACCATATGCTTTTCCTTGCAATTTTAATATAGCTTTAGATTTGAAATATTTCCTTTGACTATTTCCTATATAATTTTAATATGAATTTTTCCAGATCTTAATCATTCCAACCCATATTATTTTCTTTTCATATTTCTATCAACTTCATGAGAAAATAAACCATAAAATACATAATTAACATGAAATAATGGGCAATAACAATTTTCTGGTCTATAGTTTATTTCTAAGCATACTGATTTGTATTTTTACTAAATAATTTACATTAAACTAGATTATTCCCCAAATTCTATTCCTTTACAAGGTCTAATATTTGTAACATAATAAAAGGAAAAAAGTAACCACTTAACATTTTTAAATGGTCAAATATAATATCAGCAATAGCATGAGTGGATGTCAAAGACATTCTAATTTAAAAGAAAAAACATAAAATTAATTACAGAGTCAGAAGGATAGGTCTCTGTATGTGAGGTCACAGACCAGGTGAAACAAGTGTGTGCAGATGCTACCTGTTCTGAATGGATAGAAAACTGAAAAAGAGCACAGGAGATGTCTTTAACAACTAAGTGAATATTCTGCTTTTAATACATGTGCCAGCATTTATTCATCTGCTCATTGAAATGGTCTTAATTTCACATAAACTTTTCAAGAGGAGGGGTAATTTTGAAAGAAAGAAAGAAAGAAAGAAAGAAAGAAAGAAAGAAAGAAAGAGGGAGGGAGTGAGGGAGAAAAGAAAGAAAGGAAGGAAGGAACAAAGGAAGGAAGGGAAGGAAGGAAGGAAAGAAGGACTAAAGGAAGGAAGGAAGGAGGAAGGGAAGGAAGGAGAAAGACAGACAGACAGACAGACTGACTGACTGACTGACTGACCGACTGACTGACTAGTAAATTTTAACTTGTATTGGGAAGAGAAAGAAGCCTGCATGGATGTAACAGCTACTGAAGTAATTGGGCCTGAAACAATGGAAAGCAGAAAGAAAAAAAAAAGTCCAGATCTTGGTACTTGGTAATATTTCCCCCCCCCCCCGCATCTAAGAGCAAAACTTCTTTCATTCATTTAAGCAAGGGGGTCGCATGCTTCAATTCACAATGAAATGTGAAAATTCTGGTAATGATGATGATAAATAGTTTTAAAATAGAAGCAACTGAATTCTGAAAAATATGTAGGTCTTTGGGAGGTACTCATCTGAAAGTGGCATAGATTCAATAGCTAATGAAAACAGACATGAAATGAGAAAGATGAATGAAGTATGATGATCAAGAAGGTAAGATCAATGATTTTATAAATGCTGGATTATGATCTTAAACTCATGAACAGGCTTAATGAAGACATCTTAGTCAAATTGATCTCTTAGTCAAATAACAATAGATCCACGCACATGTCAATAGATTGGGGATATTTGTCATTAGCACAATGTTCAAGAATATGTTTTCAAAATACAAGTAATGCTTGTATTTTGTTGCTGTTGTTAAATATATCAAATTTGATCTAGGATATTTGATACATAAATGCTTAATCTAAAAACAAACGTGTAGTTCAAAGTGGTTAATTTTATGTCTTTTAGTATAGTCTTTCTCTTTTTCAATTTATACTAGTTCCTGGAGAGAGTTGTACAGTGTGTTTGGATAATATGCACCCCCAAGACAATGACAGATCCACGTCATTGTCTACCATGCGTACCCTGTATTTTGTCACAGTAACAGAATATCAGAAAGATGAATAACAAGTTTCTTGTTTTGTTCTTATTACTGGTATTTTGTGTTTAAGGAGCCAGTTCTCCACATGTTTAGGACTATTTTATTTCTCTGTGCTATTCTCAATCATCTACTGTTGCACCTTGCATATTTCAGTCTATGGTCCTGTACTAATCAGCATTACTTAAGTTGTTAAGGAATGTTTTTATGCATTTTTCATAATGTAATTCTAAATAGATTATCTTCTTAGTACTCAATTGTGTTGGTGAGTTTATTAAAAAAAATTGTTGTTTGGGATTGCATAAGTCTATTTCCAAAAAGCTCATTTTAAGGAGTACATTTAGGTTTTCAATTGCTATCAAGATTTTCTCTACATTTTGTTTAAAGGTATAAACACCATCTCTGTTCTATTGCTGGAGAGAGACACCATGACCAAACCAATCTTATTAAAGAACAAGCTTAGGAAGTTTTGTTTGCTTTGTGTTTTCGTTTTTGTCTTCCATGCCCCACATCGAGGATCTACGAAAAGCCCAAAGGGATTCCCAAGGCCCCTGTAAACAGAGAGAACTCAGTCTACAATGAACATCAAGGAGCATGCTAAATCAGAACAGATCTTTCTGGGTATCCTCTCTGGTGAACACAGCCTTTATGCTTTTCTTAGGTAAATCCTGAGGGTTATGAAAAGGTGTGACTAAATTGCCTCACACTTTCAGTCTGACTCCACCCAATTATTACCATGTCTGTAAAAATTTGAACCCCACAGCAATAACACTCTGGGAAACTTGGGACAGGATCAGTCTACACAGATGGGCAGCACCTCCCAATTCTTGGCAGTTTCTCATGCACAGTGCTCCATTCTCTGGTGTTCTCAGAAGCACTCCAGTGATCAACGGAGATCCTGGCTGTTCTATCAGTTCAGAAACTGTCTTCAAAGAGCTGGGTTAGCTGTGGGGCTTCCCTAGATTTTCCCTCTTTTAGGGATCATAGACTCCAATGACTTCAAACTGTTGGCACCTAAACTTTCCAGTTCCGTGGCTGTGCAGTACCGAAGTGTGGTGCCAGTTACATTCACTCATGGAGCAAAAGTCTACACATGGGCTTTCATGCAGTTTTTCTGTATGAAAAGTTTATTAATAATTGTATAGAATTGATCAGAAACTATTACTAATAGCACAGGTTTATTTCAGACAAATCATACTGCTGTCACTGACACAATATGAAATTCTGATAAATTTTATGATCTAAAATTAAATCACTGCCACTCAATGAATTCTCGTCCATTTTTGTTAGCTCTTGCTGGGGAGCAAAAGAAATTCACTGACAATTGTTAATACAGAGAACAGACATAGAACCTACTGTTGCGCACTGTTCCCCGTTTTCAAAGCTACAAGCTTTCCTTCCTCTCGCATTCCAAATATTTGTGCTAAGGGCATTCACAAAGCAACTCATAATTAATTAGCCAGAGATACAACAGAAAGTCGTTTCTCGAATGAGCCCAGTAAAATTACAAGTTATTGAACTCTACTTCCGAACTTAGTTTGTATGGTGGCAGCTAAAACATATAGAATATGCTCATAGTACTTACTTTATTTCTACCAAAATTCTCCATCCTTTTAAGATTTTCTGTCATCAGTGGCTCTATATTTGATATCAGCGGTCGTGGGCGGTTTATCTTAATTTACTAACAAATGTTTTGTCAACAGAGCATCCGTCCAACAGTAAGCTTCAGAAAGATTGATGATAAACAGGATGGAGAGGACTAGAATCATTATGCCAAGAAATCATTGAACAAAAGCACTGTACCGAGGAGGGATGAACTTTGCAACAGAGATGCTGAATTAAGAAGGTGACTTAATTGGCTTTGGCAAGGTTACCTTGTTATAAGAATAGCTGCATCCACAGAAGCAATATCTTCTCCCCAGCTGGTCGACATCTCCAAATGTATATCATTCTTCCTGCCAAACTCTTCGTGCTGCCACTTACAAAAACTCTCCAGCATTTTCTCTCCATGGTGCCCAATATACAGATCTGCCTACAACAGAGGTCGCTTTCATTTTTCAGACAGATTATCATCAGATAAACCTAATTAATGAATCAATGCACTAATCCTAAGGCAATTTCCCAAATGATGACTGCCAATGGCGGAATATGGCATTAATTAGAACATGTAAGGCAATTAGTCTTATTCATCATGAGCTCAAGCAAACTACAACATGAAACAAACAAACTTGAACTCTGTGAAAGTGTAATAATGACGTAGTCTAGGTAGAGTTAGCATGAAAATCAGAGTCATAATGAAATATTTAAACCTCTGATATTTTAGGCTTAGAAAATAGGTTCTTCTGTAACTTATACATAGAAGTGGTGTTTAATTAGTGCTTTTTAATTAGCCAGAGTGATGGCATAAACTACTCATCATTTCAGTTGCAATACAGATAAGAAAATAAATACCTTCACCACATATGTTTATATAATAGAATAAAGCTGTGTTTTAAAATACCTTAAAATTACATTTTGGAAAGTTAGAATTTGTTGTTAGGATCCTTGGAAACTAAGAACATTCCATTTTTCAAATAAAATTGAGGGATTAACCCAAACCAAAGGCCAGTTTTATGTATACTTTGAGTGATTCAGTGGATATTTTTGGATTTTTAAGTCAATAAAAGAATATCCCTAAAATACCCACTTCACTTACAACTTCCTGAACACAATTTCCCACCCACTTAATAGAACGAGAACTCAAAGCTTTCTTACTGGTGTTTCATGGAGAAGAATGAGCTTTATCACACGAAGGTTGACCTGCACACCCAGACTCTTGTGTTGGAAAAGGTTAAAAACCTAAACGCAAATAAAAATTAGAACCTCTAAAATTAAATGAAAACACACTCATTTTTGTTCAAGGCCAAAGAGAAAAAAAATCTCCACTTAGTAAGGTTGGTAGACAACACAAAATTTTTTTCAATGTGGTATCTTAGTCTTTATGGTTTTTTTTTAACTTAAATTTCATTTAATAGGTATTATAAAAAGTATGACTAACACAGCAAAATCAAAGTTCTACCAATCATCATACAGAGACGAGGCTGGGTCAGGCCAAGGCTAGCAGAGTCTCCAAATGCAAATGAAGATAGGCACAAAGGACAGAAGTCAGACAAACTGTCCACTGGGGAAAAGGTCAAGTGACAGTAAAATCTGCAATCAGTTAATAGTTCCGTTTACTCTTCTGCAACAACCACTCTTCATTAGCATTTTCTGGTTCTTCCTTAAGGAAAGTTCAGCCAGTAAAATCTGTCAAAGGATTACAGTGTGGATAATCATCCCTAGCACTCTAGATACAAAGTGTTTTCTGCACCTCAGAAGTCAGGCCATCATATATACCTTCCTGGGAATTAGCCTGTTGAAATTGTATCTCGTACATATTAAGTCTTACTCTTCAAATGGAATCAAATTGTTCTTTAAAATTGCATACATGCTTGAGTTAAGTGAGTTTTGAAAAACACTCACTTTTATCCTACCCTGTAAATCATTCCATACCATTTGTGGTAGAACCATGCACATAAACCAATGGTATAGTATTGCTAATACTATCAACAAGGTCTTACAAAGACAGAAAATAGAGGCAGAAGCAGGGAGAGGAAAAGGAGAAGAATAGAAATGAACAGTTTTGCATCTCAAAATTAACCACAAAGTTTTTAATATAAAGCAATAGCTGAAAAGCCCTTTGCTATTTCATTGGAGACTGATCAGTTTGATGTGCCTAGGACATCAAACTACTAGCTCTACTCATATTAATCAAAGAAAGGGATGAGTTAATTTTCAAGGAACCTAAGGCCCTATGTTTAATGTCCAACTCTACAAAACAGAAGTCCTTTAGGCTAGATTCTTTTTAGAGTTTTGTTGACAAACTTTCATGCATCCTAAGGTTCACCTACCATATTTAGGATTGTCAGAATGAATCTCCTGGCTGCATCTGCTCCATGGTAGGAAACCATTGCAGGGTCTGCAACTACTACAGTCTCGATGTTGTATTCCTGGGGTAATTTGTAGGAATACCGTTTTTCTCGTCTGTTCTCTGCTACTTTTTTAGACCTTGGTCTCCCTTTATCTGCAATAGAGAAATGGATATTTCAATACATCTATTAAAAGTGATCATTCACAATAGACATCAAAACCAAGCAAAATCCTACAAGATAGAATCTCAGAGGGCTGTGGAGTAGTGCTCAGGTGTATCAGTTTCACTGTATTAAGGTACTTTTGTCTTCTAGTCCTCCTCAATATCCCTACCTGTAAAGTGAATTCAAAATACAATCTCCTTCCTAAAGTTATTGATGACTTATGCATATGAAAATTAGAGCATTAAAATTTCTAACAAAGCATCAATATGAAATATAATAAACAAAAAATGTTAGTGATTTTGTAACTCAGTTAACAAAAGAACTGTCTGCTTGTAAAAATGTACCCAAAACAACTGTTGTGCACATCCCGGGGAAATGGCTCTGATTAATAAATCATTGTGAATGAGATGCAAGGCTTTGACTCCACCTCATACTGAGTGGAATAAAACTTAGACCTCAAGGTGATGGTGATCCCTCAAATGTTCCTAGATTAGAGTGGCAACTGAAAACGTGGTATTTTTACAATCATGACAATGAAATATTAACGATTGTTTTTTATAAAATCATACCACAGACAGAGTGAAAAGAGTGCACCCAAGTGGAAGGAGACATTTGCCATGTATTTCCAGATGACATAAACAAAAAGAAATTCTCATTAAATAAAAAATAGTAATCAAACTGAAACACAGACAACAGGCTTGAATACTTGTTGGGCAAAATCTAAAACCTCTAAAGGACTCATTGATGTACAAGAAGAGCCTCAACCAAGTGTTTCAACATGAAAACACGAAGCCGAATGGAAAAGAATCAAGATCCGTACAATGAGTAAAATTAAAGAGACACAACAGTGAATGCTCACAGGATTGCAGGAACAGTGTCCATCCACATGTATGTAGTGTATTATCAAAACAGTTACATATATAAAAGCAAATGGCTGATTGAATTTAGGTGTTTGTCCTCATACTTTGAAAGGCTTTACTGATATCACAATCAACAATATAAGAGACACTGGTGTGCAACTGGAAATAGTACTCTGAAAAATTGATGATCATAGTCCACTAACATGAAATTATGCATATGCAATGATCATGTCCCAAATACTTCCATCAAGGAAAAGTAGAAACTATGTATGGACAAGTCATTTGGAATAGCAGCATTCTTAATAGTTCACATAACAATCTACATTTTAGCCTGTTTATTTAATGAAACCAGTGAGATGCTAGATAAAATGGAAAGGAAACAACTTACTAAAAAAAATAAACAACTGAAAAAATAAAATAAAACCTGTGGAGGGAAGTGTAATATTTTTGTGTGGTGTGTGAAGACTACCTGTGTGATTCATGTGAAGGTTTCTCTGCCCCCACATCTGGCTGCAACCCAGACATGCTATTGCAATGTTTATTCTAAGACTCTCTAGTCAATGATTTCTAGACACTGCCCCCCCCATTTATACTCTTATTGTCAATAAAAACTGACCTGCCAATAACTGAGCAGAAAAGAGAATAGGTTAGGAACTCTGCCATCCAGGAGGAGAGATGGAGGGAGGGAAAGAAGGAGGGAGGGAGGTTCACAATGAGGAAATGGTCCAGGAGTAAAGCCCAGAGAGCCAGACCAATACTCAAATACAAATATCTCTGGGATTTTCACTGGGAGGTAGCCAGGTTAGTTCAGAGGATTAGAATAGATTATTAACTGCCCAGTGTTGTAATGCTTATCAAATAAATCATACTCTCTGTCTCATTCTTTTGGGAGCTGGCCATGGATAAAAAAATTTAAAAAGGCTTTTTACAGAGGACTAGCCAATTATAAAAGAATAGGTAGGTTGAGGCCATTTGCAGACTGGCAAGTCCTGGAGATAGAAATCAGGATATTGATCATAGGGGTAGGAGTGTACCCAACTGAGATGTATGAGTGGTACAAGTATTTCCTGTATCCAGTTCAGTTGTTGCTCACATAAAGCATCATATACCTTCCTGAATTCATGTGCTGCTACAGTGATGTTTATGATCTAACAGCATCACTGAGGTACCACTGACATGCCAAAACATATGCAGGTAGTTTTGTGCACCACGTAATAAGATTTAATAAATATCAGTGGTCCTATAATCATCTCTGTAAACCATAGTTTAAATCAGTAATCACTTCTGTTACAAGGAAAGCAAAACTCTAAACCAATGCCTCCTTCACACAATGCGTTCTCCTTTTTGACCAATTTTTTTTTTATATTTCTTTACCACAAATTATGGACTCTCTGAAAACGTAAAGGAAACCTTTTTGTTGAACTAGCAGTGTTCCCTGGATGTCTAACATTGTTGGGGTTCAGGCGTGTACTCTCATCTTTACCATTCATTATACTGGTTTATAGCAAACCTGTTGTTACTCACACAGGTGGCTTGATTGCAGCTTGATTGGCTCCATCTCACTAACCACCTATTCTACTTCTAACATTTGCCGGTTTCAGGATTCATTTACATCTCGGATCACTTAACCTCTAGGTCTCCTCTATTATTACCTTCTAGTCACCCTGAAATCTAAGAGGAAACAGAGGCCAAGACAACAACTACTGAGCTCTGTGCCTTCAGTGATCTGCATAATTATTCTTTCATTTTCCTTGTAATAAGAGAAATTTAAACATATACTTAAGAAAATGAGTTTTATCCAAATATCATATAAAAATCAGTTGACTAAATTAATGCAAGTACTATGAAAACAGAAACAAAGGCTCTTTGTGTTCTGAAAGTGAACATGGCAGGGTTCAAGAAAGCAATGCAAAGTGGCCCGAAAGAGAGTGGGTGCGTGAGACAGAGTCTGTTGATAAGATTTGATGTTATGCAATCAGAACAGGTCTAGAAATGAATTCCAAAGCTCTGAGGATCAAAGCTCCAAAGGAAGGAAGGACAGGAAGAGAAATGGAGCTCAACAGTGCTTTCTGGCCTAGGTCACTTAAAAATTAACTATGTGGTTTTTCCAACTGTAAAAGTACCTATAGTTATTATAGACTCTCATCGACCTTACAGCAAGTATGAGCTGGGAACATTCCTTCCAGCTTATTTATGAAGTGACTTATTTTGCCATAGTCATTCAATCCCTAATAAACATGTCATGAGAAGCTATGTGTGTTCTCATATTTTACCACTGTTGGTGGGTGGAAATGAGAAGCTTCATGCTCTGTGCAGCATTCATTCACTACATTCATGAGATGAACATACAGTAACTAAAAGACACTGGGTCTGTTTGAACAGCCACATTTTCACTGGCTTGAGGATACCCTTTCGTTGGTTTCAGGGAGGGTGTATAGCAAAGACAATTGTATTTAGTTATCCACTCTTATCCCCACAACACCACCACTCCTATCTCTTAGTTGGTTTGTGACTGTCCAACCAGGAGTATTGTTCAGCCTAATGTTAAATCATGTGACAATCCAGCTAAATGTTCCAGGGCAGGATATGAGGAAAACTGGTATTTATGATTCTTAGATCGTTGTTAAAACAAAATTATTTGTCCTTCTTTTTTTCAGTTTTATCCCAGTGAGCTAGAGTCCAGACAAACTGTAGTGAGTTCAGGTACACATTACAGGGGATAAAACTGGGGTAAGGCATGGGAAGTATTAATGGGAACAGAGAATGTAGAGACACTGGATGATGTCTCAGATCGGACTTACTAACTAGCCATGGCTCTCTGAGGACTTCTGAACTATATACCGTGTTGGAGATACAAACACTACCTCATTGGAACCACTATAATTTACTATGGCATCTTAGAGCCATCCTGGAACGATTAGTGTGGTCTCTTACTGCCCTCAAAAGGGTGCCCCTTGAGAAGTGAAGCATTCATTACAAACTCTCATATCTATGACTTGTTCCCCTCTCTTGGCTGTGTGTATCCATCACCACACAAAGAGCTCCCAAAGAGGAGAGAGTGTTTCCCTCACATAAAACCCATGAAAATATAAGAATTACCAGTGTATACAGAGATTTGCTTTCATGACCTATAGGTAGGTGGCTCAATGAGAAATTTTAGGGATTTTGAATATTAAAGGTAATTGTGGCTAAATGATTAGTCAATTCATCTTTTAACAAGTTCTCTTTGCATTGAATGGAGAATCCTAGCTTATCCTAAGACAATAGATTTTCATGTAGCATTTTAAAGCTTTATATCTTCGAGTCAACAAAGCAGCCAGACCATTCCACTCTTCTACTCATCGCCCAGCGGTCACTTGTTCCATCTAGCATTTTAAAGCTTTATAACTTTGAGTCAACAAAGCTGCTAGACTATTCCTGTCTTCTACTCATTGCCCAGGGGTCACTTGTTCCATCAGTACTGGCTCCTTCATTGCTAGGTAGCTGTGTGCTACGCTTCTAGCTTTGACTCTCCTTTCAAAGGAGATGTCCTTATTACTGACTTATGCAAGCTGCCAATGACAAATCAATAGTCTAACCCAGCTGTGACATCTATGATCCACAACAATGGCCAGCACAGCAAGACATTCACAAGGGTTCAGTAGTGACATTTACTTCTTGGGATTAACCCACAGCTGTCTAATTGAACATAAGGAACACTCAATAGGACAGAATCCATTCCTACCTAATACTATAATCCAAGCCAACTACCAATGACTGATGAGTCAGAGAATCCTGAGGGCATTGCTATTTCCAAAACCAATATACTTTCTAACCACACTCTAATGATCTTTATGACCACAGATAAGTGGACCTTCCACCTTTTATTAAAGAAGCTCCCTTTTTTTGCAGCAGGGAACAAGCATTACAGAAAGCCACAACTGGCTAAAATGCAGAGATCAACTTACTGTGTGATACCCAGCTAGAATTGATACATCTACAACACAACCCCTAGGCCTATGGCTGAGGATACACTACAAACCATGTGATAAAGAAAGGTTGTAAGAGCCAGAGAACCAGGATGCAAGCTATAAGGTAGTAAATATAAATAAATAAATAAACAAATAAACAATATATGTATACACTACATGCGCACGTGCGTGCATGCGTGTGTGTGTGTGTGTGTGTGTGTGTGTGTGTGTGTATACATGAATATGTGTTTTATACAAGGGAAGCTATACCTACTAACTAAACCTCAATAATATGAAATATCCAATAAGACTTGCATAATGACAATACCAGTTACCATGACAGCATGAATGGGAAAAACATGTCACAGAGTCTTACCCCTAGATGAAGAGATACATGCAATTAATGGCACCCCAAAGAAGGAATTATCATGGATTATCCATGGATAAATCCACTGATTCATTCCCAGTGGTCAGTCTTAACACATTTACAAATGAGCAGCACTAAATGTATTCCGAATATTCTAGTTATATGTGCATAGTACGTGTGTGTGTGTGTGTGTGTGTGTGTGTGTGTGTGTATGTAAAAAAAAAACAAAAACAAAAAACTTAAATCTAGGCATGATACACACATTTAATCCCAGGAGACAGGCATGCAGATCTCTGAGTTCAAAGTCAATCTCCAGAGCAAGTTCCAGGATAGCCAAGCTTAGGCAGTTAGGGAGTTGGAAAACAGAAAGCTAGTAAAAGAATAAGGGCCCTAGCAAGCAGCAGAACACAGCAGCTTCAGCCATGTGGCTCTGGCTTTAGAGTGAAAAATAGAAGGGACTACTGGGACAATTGATGCTGGTTAGCTGGAGCTAAGAAATTAGTGGTGATTAAGAAGAGACCAACATCACTGAGGTAAAATCTTCTGGGAAGTGTTTTCTGAGAGCACGGAAGCAGCTATATTCCAGAAGTAGCCAAGGTTGTACCTTGTGTTGAAGCTAGACTTGGTAATGTGTAAGAATCACCCAGGTGGTACTAGTTTTGAAGGCATGAAAGGGTCATGAAGAGCAACTGAGGCTTTGCACTGTGAGAGGCCATGGAAGGCCGCTGATGAAATTACAGCCTCAGTTCCAGTTGATAGTCCAGGACTGAAGGGGTCAGGAAAAGAATCTGAGGCTTGGCACCATGAAGAGAGCGTATGAGAGGCTATTGGTAAAGCCTAGTTGCAGCAGAAGACCCCAGTGTATTGGAGATGGCAGTACCATGGGATGATCACCAAGAACAGCAGCAGCAGTGAAGTGGATTAACCTGAGCTTAGAGTGCTACAGAGGGCAGAGCTGGAGAAGTGACACCAGCCCTTTGGAGGAGCCCAGAAGATCATGTGTGGATCCCAGACATTGAACGAGAAGCTGTGATATTGAGACAGCCTTTTGCCTCTGAGACCCCAAGATGTTGGAGATGCCAGAGCCATGGACGGTCTGCTGAGGAAAGCTGCTGACAGAGAGTGGAATCTAATGGTTTGTATAGGCTTGGCAAAGGAAGTGGTACTATTTGGAGGTGTGGCCTTGTTGGAGTAGGTGTGCCACTGTGGGCATAGGCTTTAAGGCCTAGTCCTAACTGCCTGGAAGCAGTCTTCCACTAGCAGCCTTCAGATGCAGATGTAGAACTCTCAGCTCCTCCTGCACCATGCCTGCTTGGATGCTGCCTTGCTCCTGCCTTGGTGATAATGGACTGAACCTCTGAACCTGTAAGCCAGCCCCAATTAAATGCTGTCCATATAAGAGTTGCCTTGTTTATGGTGTCTGTTCACAGCAGTAAAACCCTAAGACAATATATGACATTTACATAAAGGAAAGGAGTAACACAGAGACCAAGCTAAAATAAATCTTAAAATTCTATTTTGTAAGACTATTGTAACATTATCCAAGCATTATCCAAGCCTAAGTCATGTTATTGTGTTAATGTGTAGGCCTGAAGTACAAAGTAAAATGAAGCAATGAATATAGTACATAGAAAGAAAATAAATACATTTCATATGTAGCTAATATCAAAATACTTTCCAAACACAGAGCTCCCCAATATAGGTAAGCCCAAGCAGTCATCTGATTGCTGACAGCTTTCTGTCCTTGCATGCAAATGTTTTATCCAATAGGTCAATATATTATGCATAGTATATGTGCTATGTAATGTATATCAGGAACATAGTGAAGAATGTTTGCCAAATATGAGTCATGCGTTTATGCTTTATTAACCTATTAAAATCAAGGACGCTCTAGACTCTGTCTCAGTGAACAATGGCACACAAAGCCTGCACTGTGTCCTTTGTTAACGTGAGTAATTAAAGGCTGGAGCTCATCAGGATGTAGAAGTTAAATGGTGCAGGTTCTCAGATACTTAAACAGAGCAAACTTCTTAAACATACTATCTCGAAGTTACCACTGCTTTTGTTTCTAGTTTCAAATACTAAACGAGTGCTTCTTTTGTTCACAATGCTATCTCTAATGTGTTCTGCATTGTGACCCTTTTGAATTAACAGGTTCTAAGATAGGGATGAGGCTTAGTCTTACATAACATGGTCTTACCCGACACACTGAACCAGATATTAACAATCTCCCCAAACCACTGAAGATCTTTTCATGAATGATATGAATTTTCATAAGACAAACCTCCTACACAAATTATTTAATGTTTTCTCCTAAAAGTGAATGAGCACCCTAGCGAGCTGTGATCTCTGCAAATATTACTTACTCTCACACTTCATAAAGCTAGCCTCAAATATCACAGTCGACTTTAGAATTTATATCCTGTACATTAACTACATTAACACTTATATTTGAACCTATAAGTCTAATTTTAAACTCATACACTGAAAATATTTTTTAAACTCGTATCTACTCACATTATAATAAAAAATATTTCTTGACTAAGAGACTACTTACTGAAATGTCCACATTAAATATCTAAGAGACCTGTCTTAGGGAACAATTTTATTCTGATGTTGGCTGTGGCACCACTCAGTCCTCTTTCTATTCTTGCTAATGTAACAGATTTCTGCCTAAAGATCACAGGAAAGTAAACAAACAAACAAAAAAAACAAATAAAACCACATTATTATACCTGTGACTGCACAGATTATGCATGATGGCATATTGATAGCTGGAATCATGATGATTTCTAAAAGGTCCTACATTAAAAGTAGACATGTTCTATTTTTCTTCCTAGTCGGCTGCTCATCTTCCAAGATGGTATTTAAATGAGCTAAAAAGAAAACAGGCTGCTTCTACTCAGAGTCAAGGAAACTCCGCATAGTTCTCCTGGAGGTGGATTAAGTCAGGCTTTGAGCTCACAGTACCCACTCAGCAGTTTGGAGCTCTGTCAGTTATTTCTATGGTGCAATGCAAAACCTAAGAAAGGCTTCCCAGGTCAAGAACTTGGTAAAGTAGGTCCTACGCTGGTCTTTGAATAATTTTCCACCTTTTGATGTTAAAATACAGTGCCCCTCACAAAAACACCAACTAGTAAACCTGTATCTAATTGTTACTAAGCAAACTGGATTCCAATCAAGAGACAGACGGGAGGTGAGTGCACATCAGGGAAAGGTGGGCATGGCAAGGCAGAGACAGTGTTTCAAAGAATTCGCTTCACAGTACACATTGAGTTAAATCTTCCCAGGGAGAGTTACCTGAAATGACACCACAGTGATGACGGTGAACAGCTGGCTTCTCCATGACTTTTTCTTCTGTGGACCTTCTCTGCCTGTATAAACGGTGTGGGTGACCTATGATGGCCATTGTGTCATTGAATGGCTCAATGAATATGAAGTCCTCATTGAGTTGTATAAAGCCCATCTGGAACACATAACACACACACACACACACACACACACACACACACACACAAAGAGATACGTAAGAAATACCATCAAGAAATTGCTTTTCAGATTCCACACCCACACTCTGTTTTCGTTAGCCAATGTGTACACGAACTCCTTGCAAAGCTATTTTTGCAGCCCCACTAGGAAGCCAGGCACCTTCTCATAGTATGACTTCATCTTGATGTACTTACTACACTAGCATAAACTCCATTTAGTTAGTCTGAGCCTGTGTGGGTGGGAGGCAGGACGCCAGCAACAGATGCACAGTAAAAATTCTGGAATGTTAAAGACTGACTTTGAGAGACCCATGGGGTCACTAACATGAACAACGTGTCCAGCGACAGCAGGCAATTTTTAATTGCAGGCACCACACAGTCCAACTTCTTGACAACCTCAACTTAGTGAAGTAATCCATGTAAAATACTGAGGCCAATGACGAGGCACAGCATTGAAATTAACATAGAAAATGTCTTAAATTCTGCATGAAACACTTTAGAAACTTTTCAGGACAAATCAGAACATTAGCACATTACCTTCAAGCGCAAATTTCATGTCATTGAGTTTTAGACCTCTCTCATTGGGCCTGTAAACATAAACACTGTAAAATGTAGTTGGGATCAATACAAATGATCAGTTTGTATTTTACTTGTATTACTTGTTGAGGCTAAGCCTCTGCACTTGATGTGTTCCCTTCTTGAAATATAACCTGCATTATAACTAGGAAAATACTCCACAAAGAAGTTGGTCTTTTCAACATCTATTATTTAAGTCTATAACCCAACCTAAGAATAACATATATTTAACAATGTTAAACTTTTAGCAGGCAAGTTGTATAGAAATTACTTTCCTGAAATATGAATTATTTGACCCAATTCTATTTATATAACATTTTTAATTCAGCTTCATATAACCACATAAAATGGATGTCTCATTTTAATTTGGTGCACATATATAGGTAGCATAATAATTTCTTCAGAAAGAGCAATCTTTGCAAACAGAAGATTAGTAAAAACTATATGTGTTCTGGAAACAAACTGCATTTTCCTTAAAATACTATGTATGTGTTGTTTTAAAATGCTCATGGCCTTTTTCCCAGTAGATAGCGAAAGATCAATTACAGATAACTTAGCTATCAAATAGTAGTTAATTCAGTGACTAAGAGTTTGTATCTACTTTCTCCATTTTTGCAGCAAATAACTTCAAATGTAATTTTTACTTCAATAGTAGTGGGCATTAAGCGTTCTATCAGGAAACACAAAGTGATAAGTATATACTACTTCGTTTTGTTTTTTATCAAATTCCCACTGAAAGATACTCTAAATAAAAGTCCTAACCAGTTTTGAGTAATTATGACAATTAATAAAATTCCGAAGAGTTATTATACAATCCTGCCACCTCTCTCTATCCTTTCACCTCAATCCAGATTTGCCCACCCCAAAACACTATGAGTAAATTTTTTATCTGATAAGTCTTTAGAATGGTATGTGTGTATATAGAAAATACATCTACACACACACATACACACACACACACACACACACACACACACACACACAGACACACATCTTCATATGAATTTTAAAATCAATGGACTCAAATTTTTTCCTTGGTCATTTTGAGGATAAAAAGAGAGTACAAAATCAAAACATACAAGTTAATATAAATTAAAGATATGGACCATCTGCACAAAATGAGACTCAGTGGTGCTGAATTAGAAATTGACGAGCATGATGAAGTGGGGAGGTGCTATGTTTGGGTCATAGGTTCATGTAGCATCCTGAGTCACTCATGCTTTTCAGCCAGCAATGACATTGCAACCGATGGATGAGTCATGATGTTACACATCTCATGCGCACGTGCCAAGTTCACTTAAATTCTGAGTTCATAATGTAAGACACTCTGAACAGACTCTAAACTGCTAAATTCATGACAGTGAGCCCTAAAATATTAAGCTACATGTAGTATCATATAAAATCTATTGACCCCTAGAATAGATTCTATAATTTGATTCTGAAGTGTCATGACTTATTACTAGCAATGGGGTTGTAAGAAAGTTGTTGTGAATT
>JADRCD010224071.1:1898-12706 GCA_019843815.1 Montemys delectorum | reverse complement strand
GTCCGGATCCGCTACTGATTAAATACTCTATACCTGCTCCTTGTCATTTTTACTCCAATAATTATGACACATGTACTGAATATAAGTACCCAAACATTACATTTCGTGTTCCTCTACCAGCACACTAAGTATAGCTTGAAATGTATATATATATATTTTTTTTCTGTTACATTTTGTTTGGCTAAGGATTAGAAACTATAATATAGGCTCCTTGGGGCATTAAAACTTTATCTAAAGACTTTTTTAAAAAAAACAAAATGGCTACTTTATAAAAGGAAAAATGTTAGAATAATTCTAAGGGTGACTCATTCCGTTCAATGCACACCTACAGTCTAAGTACTGTATGCCAGACCTAACTCCTTCTGAGGCACATTTAACACCAAATGTCAGCCTGGGGACTTTCCATGAGAGACAGGAAACCTATACCATGACACACAAGTGCTACAGTTTTTGTCTGTTATCATTCAAGATTAGATTAAACCTCAGGTTTTCTGTGTCCTCAGAGAGAGGTTTTTATTGTTATTTTTTTCTACTAGCGAAATAGATTGCTTTCTCTACACTGTGGTTTTACAAGCTGTGAAAAGCTACAAACCCCTATGAACCTCTCTGTACAGTGCTCCAGTGTTCAGCAGGCTTTCCTTTTGGGCCAGTGTAGAAGAAAACGAAAGAGCGTATGAAATATCACAGTGTGCTGCTCTCTGGCCATCACTTCTGTCCTTTCCAAAATTACTTTGAAATACTGTATGATAATATTAGATAATGAATTTAAGACTTATCGTGAATTCTATCTTTATTTTTGTTGTAATGTGCACTTATTGTTGATTTTTTGATTTCATGATTTATGACGTTCAGGGGAATGAGCCTATTACTCAATACAATGCCTGTCCCACCAGTGCTGATGGCTGGCTTTGAACCACAGAACCCACTTTAAAAAACTCTAGACTGATGATGGGTTCCTAGGGAAGCAGAGAAAAGCAGATTCTTAGAGGGCTCCCTGGCTCCATAGCCCTGTCCAGTTGGCCAGTTCCAAACCATTGAGGAAAACCTTCTTTAAAGAAAAAATAGCAGGGGCTGGGCATATTGCTTGGGGATAAAGTTCTTGGTCTGCAAGCATGAGTGGCCTGAGACTGGATTCCTCAACATCTAGGTAAGAAGCTGCAGTTGTAGCTATTGCCTACACAACTCTAGAGAAAAGCTTCACATTGCCAAGGATGTGTGATAGGTGTATCCTGAGTATTGGCTGGCCAGTTTGCCTTGTTGAGCCTGTGAGCCCTAGGTTCAGATCCTACCACAGAAAACCAGGGAGAGCCAGGGAGAGAGCAATAGAGGCAGATGCCTGGTGCTGAACTGTGGCCTATATGCACCTATTTTAAAACACACACACACACACACACACACACACACACACACACATACATACACACACACATACACACACATACATGCATACACAGGCACATGCATACACATATATCTACCTACACCCATGTATACACAAAGTAGATAGCCTTGAGGTTGTCTTCTGGCCTCTACATACATGTATACATATATACACACAAACCCACCCAGACATATATATACAGCACACACAAAAATTAAAAACATTTTCCAAAAGAATTTCAGGGGTTTTTTTCCCAATTAAACATTGCTTACATGAAAATCAGTTGTTATTTCTTTTATGCCGGTGCCTCTGTGTCTTAGGCTCAGGTCTTGTATTGTAAGCTGTCACCAATATGGGTCTCCGTTCAGGTATATCCTTACTGCTCCTGGCAACCCACAGACCCAATCTAATAACATCCAGAACGTGAATCTGGCCAGCGGTCATTGCTGTTTAAACATTGCTGCTTCAGTGAATCAAGTGTAACTCATCCATTTGTTCAAATGAATTTGAAGCTCCTTAAGTGTGTCATGTAGACCTCATTAAAAAACTTCCATGGGCCAGGAGCAGTGCGACACAGTCTGCTTGCCCTGGGTGAGTTAACATTCTTGCCACTTCTCCCCTAGCTACTCACTACTCTCTCTCTTTTATGCCTCTGACTCACTCTTCCTAGGATCCTCCTCACACTTTAATTTCCAGGTAAAGTTTTCAGTGAAGCTGTTGAATTTGTTGATACTTTATAGCAAACACGGAGTAGCTACATATTAAGTGGTAAGAATTATGGGTATATGACAGCATGTCATTAAAATGGGTTCTAGCAATTCCACTCTTGAGAATGAAGGGAATGAAATGGGTCAGAGAGATATATGCACTCCCATGCCCACTGGAGTATTGTTTATACCTGTCAGTCGAACTGTACATCTGTGGAAGAAGGAATAAAAGGAAGCTTGGTATGTATGAGGTGAACACTAATCGGCCTCAAAAAGGAGAAAAATCATTTTGTAGCAAGTTACATGAATCAGGGGGAGATTGTGTTAAGTTAAAGAATAGAACAGAATATACATATTACAAACACTAAGTAATTAGCTTGATTTAGCCTTTCTTACCTAGTACATTTTACATGTATATATATATACGTATACATGTATATATATATATGTATATATATTATACATATATTATTCATATAAATTAAAAGAGCTGGGGATGATGAGATAAAGCCATGATAATTTCAGGATATGCAAAGGGTCTTAAAGAGCAGGAGATTTGGATAAAAAATGAATTGAGGCTGTTGCTCTTAAAGTGAAGCACAAGGCAATGATGGATAGGTTACAGATTGCAGGCAACAAGTCAAAAACATGCCTGATTGAGAGAGCAGGAAATGAGGAAATGCATTCCAAAATTTAAATGCACCCATGAAAGTGTGTGTGTGTGCGCACGCACGCATGCACACCCACATAAATAAATAAGTTAAACATTATATCATTTTAAGAAATACTACCTACTAATTTTATGAATGGTATGTATGACACAACTTACAAATAATAATGAAACACATGATACAATACATTCCTTAGCAACAATTGATTTTCACAGAGTACTTTTGTTAGTATTTGCTGAACTCTTATAATTGACAAGCATGGATAAATCCAGTAGGAATTTCTATTAATTTTTTTTACTTATGTTAGTACTTAAGATGAAAGTGAAAGACAGCAGATTGTCTAATTCATTTGTAACTGATGTCAGTGAACTGGATAACAGCTTTAGACTACTAGAAGAATATATTACCAAAAATTTAAAATTGTTTTCTCAATGTAAGCTCTGTAGTCAACAACAATTTAAGTATATCCCACATTATTAAAACCAGCCTAGCATTAATTTCATGACTCTATTAAATCGAGGAAACAATACAACAAGCCATGAGTCATTCTGTCACAGATTTCTGTGGTGTAAATACTCCTTCCATGGAAAATTTTAAACCACCAATGTGATATAATTGAATCTGACATAATTGAATAGGAAAGAAATAGAATTTATATATCATTTCTACCATCTAAGATTTAAGATCCATGCTTCATAAACTCACATATTTAAATAACAAAATATTTAGAAATAAATAATAAAAATATTTAGAAATGATACATAGATGTATATGAATATTTTAACGTGTAATTATTTAATGAGTTTAGGAATTTAATCCTTTTTTATTAAATATATTTATTCACTTTACATCCTGATTGCAGCCCCCTTCCTCCCCTCTCATTCCCAGTCCCACCCTCACACTCCATCCCCATCACTACTCCTCCTTCTCCTCAGAGGAGGGGCGGTCTCCCCATGGATACCAACCCTCGCTGGCTCATCACAACTGAGAATATCCTTTTCCATTGAAGCCAGAAAAAGCAGCCCAGTTAGGAAAAGAGATCCAAAAGCAGGCAACACAGTCAGAGGCAACCCCCTGTTCCAATTGTTAGGGGACCCAATGAAGACCAAGCTGCACATCTGCTACATATGTGTAGAGGGCCAAAGTCCATTCCATGCATTCTCTTTGGTTGGTGGCTCAGTGTGATCCCCTATGAGCCTAGGATAGTTGACTCTGTAGGCCTTCTTGTGGAGCCCTAGACCCCTCCGGCTCCCTCAATCCTTCTCACTCTTTCACAAAACTTCCTGAGCTCCACCTAATGTTTGGCTGTGGGTCTTGGCATCTGCCTATGTTAGCTGCTGGGTGAAGCCTCTCAGGAGACAGTTAAGCCAGGCTCCTTGTTGTGTTGATGTTCCTGAGGCTGGCAGGCCTCCTTGGGAAGGCAGGTAGAGTTGTGGTCCAGACTACGCAGCTCACCTCTGCTGGCTGTCAATGCATATCTTAAAATTTGAGTATAAAGCATGGCTTAACCAGAATTATAGTCTCAAGTTTACTTCTGTGTTTTAATCAAACAAAATGGTATTTTGCTATAATTAAAATCTGAAGTGATTTTTCCCCCCTCAGGGAATTGTGTATTCCTTATCCATATATAAATCTGTACAGAAATACATTTCTGACCCACACATAATTATACTATTTTCCTATCATAAGAAAATGATCTTTGTGACTCGATCATTTCAGCATCCCCCTTATATACTCAGAGAATAACGTCAAGCGTTAATGCTAGGAGAAGCCGCTGCATGTGAGGAATCGTCCGTCTCCCTCATTTTGGTTTCGCTACTCAGACCTCACATCACCATAGTGAACACATTTTTATCTGCGTGAACAAACATTACACTGAAGTGTTTTCGGATAACAATTAGTGTACCATTCCGTGTTGACATATGCCAGGTATCACCATCTTCCCTGGATATCTCTGGCTCTGTGCATGGCTATCATCTCTTCAAAAATCAAGAAGATCCTAACATTTCATCAAGTATTCACTGCCTTTCACGGTCTTTCAGCTCTTCACATTTCCTGTTACTGTGCTGTGTAATGTAGTTATTGTCCCCCTTTTTACTCTGAGTTGCCTGAAGGTATCTGAGCCAGAAGGCCCACAACCAGCCTTAGCACTCAGAGAAACCTGCTCTTAACCCCGTGTGTTACTCTCCTCTGGACTAAACGAGAACATACCGACTCGCTGTTCTGTGTTCATGCACCTATTACTTCATCTAGGGAAAATCCAGAGTTCATTTCTTCCACTGGGCTTTTCCAATGCCGCCTTCCTTATATGTCCAAGTAATATCTCGAGGAAACGTTTCAAGCAACCAGGCTATAAAAGTCATTCTGTTTTCTTTCACAGCCAAGGAGTTTCAAAGAGAAACATAAAAGTATAATAATAGAGAGATACTCAGAGATCAGCTGGGAATTACCGACGGCTTAAAAATCAAAGAACACAGCACCTTGGAAATGTTGTGTGGCTTGCTTAAAATTCACATAGCCAGGACTAGCATCTAAGTCTCCAAATTTCCAAAATAAATTTCAGTTTTAAAACACTGTTCTAAATTTACTCTCTGGATGAAATTTTTTTTTATTTTACTGACTCTTCTATCTTCACTCAAATTTCCAAGGTCAACACCACTTCTGTAGGTTGTGACCCAGGGATTGTTACAAGGACAGCCAGAATTTCCTGATACCCCAGATTGTTCACACTCACCCTTCCTGTTGTCTCAGTACTTTTAATTTAATTTTATTTTCTTGTATGAGCATCGTCCATGAGCACTCTATCTACATCCCTCACTCCCCCAACCCCAATTCCTCCCATTGCTGACCATTCTCTCCCCAAACTCCTAGTCTCTTCTTTATTATAGTTACAAGTCCATCTCTATGTATTCACACGTGGATACGACCTCGGGAATCTGTTCAGCAATGCACAAAGTTGCATATGTCCAGGAGAGACTACTTGGGGTCAGACAGCTTCCACAGGCACTTACCCCTGCCGGCCCTGTCCCAGCATTCATTGACCACCTATAGCTCTTCATTTAGGCATGGCAAGATTCTTTTTGCAACAGATGAAGCTACGGACAGAGGTAACTAACAGGGTAGCCAAAATTCAAAAGATACGTGGCAGAGATTTGTTCAACCCTCCCCTCCCCTCAAAATAAAACATCTGAAATGCAACCCTCAAACCTAGAGCTAAGATAAAGTCACAGAAGGGGAGGACAGATTTTAAGAGGCAAAAATCTCAGGATGCACGCTGTTAGACTGTGTCTCCTAAACACCGAAGGGAAGGGGCTTACGTGAAACCTCAACACTATGGCTGCATGAACAACATCAGCACTGTGATAATGCCAGTTGATGTACCAAGTGTGTGTTAAGCAGGCTTGGTCCTCCTTCCAAAGCTAATCTCTGATCAGTGCATGTTCTCTTCCTTTGTAACTCACTGCTTAGATAAGCCCTCATAGAGAGACCATTCCAAGGCTCCACCCCAGTAATCTCGTTTCCTGTTAAATCTGCTTTCTTCATCTTTCATTTCCATGATCTCACTTTGTGAATCACCCTTCTCTCTGAACTGAACTAACACTTCTCGCAGTGCGTATTTCTTCTCATGGTTCCATCTACTTTCTATGTACCCCTCGTTTCAGTTCCTTTCCATTGCTGTGATCAAATACTGGCCAAAACCATACCAAGAGGAGAAGAGGGTTTATTTAGCTTATAGATCCCGATCACAGTCCTTCATTGAGGGAAGTCATCCCAGGACAAGAATCTGGAGGTAAGAACTAACGCAGACAACCATGCTTTCTTCTACATCCCATGACCAAATGCTAAAGGGTAGTGGCACCCACAATGCCCTGGGCTCTCCTGAAACAATCATTAATTAAACAAACAAACACACAAACAAAAAGCCACAGTATGATAGAGGTAACTCCTCAATTAACATCCCCTCTTCTCAAATGACCCAGTTTTTGTCACTGACAAACTATCTCACGAGTACATGCATGCTAAAACCATACACAGTCACTTACATGTTTCTTTGTTAAAGAACTTACATGTTTATTTTTTAAACATTCACAAGAAGAGAGAATTTTTATGTGGCAAGTACTTTATATGTATTGCTTTCCTTAATCTGCTCCCTGATCTTGGAACACACTTGATAATTCACTAGTTTTATAGTTGCAAAAAAAAAAAAAAAAGTGAGTTTCCAAAAGATTTACTGTGTCCTAGGATTACAAACCAGCACGTGGTGATGACAGGATTCAAACTGAAGACTGCCTGGCCCCCAAGTGCATATTGCCTTTGGGAGGCTGTGTGCAGAGAGCTGAGCTTGCCATGTGATTGTTATTTCAAATAATCCTCATCTTCAAAAAATTCTGCACTAAGGATTTGGATGTCAGGCACAGGACCTCACAGATGGTAGACATCCAAACTTTGCTATCAACAGCAAGGCCAAGCCTTATCCCTCACCAGACTGAGGAGAAACATGCTTTGCCGAGGGCTCTGAACTTTCTCTTAAGTGGTTTTGTGTGGCTGGACTCCTTTGAGCCAAAGGCACACTGGCTATCCAAGAGAACTCAGGGTTTCATCGCCAGACTCTGTCAGTCGTAGGTGCCCAATGACGTCCCCATGGTGGATTTGGGACAATGCTTTAAGCTTTCAGCCTGTCTTTAAGTCTCTGTTTTGGTCATTTTGTTTAAGTCTTCTGAACATAACAATAGAAGTTTTAAATAACTGAGCATTTTATGCAGCTAAGAAAAAGAAACTGTCCTCAAATCAAACATATAAAATGTTATATGTGAGTGTGAGTACAGACATGTTTCCAGTCAATTAACATACATATACATGCCCACCTCTATACTTTTAGATGTACATACAAATTCATCATGGGACATGCTGTAGGTTTAGACAAATTCATACAGCTTTGGATCTTACTCTACTTCCATTTTCACATTTAAAGACTTGTTTTAGAATAGCATTGAAGAACCATTATGTGTGTTTTTAAAATGATAAATAGTCGCTTATCTCCCCTCAATGCATGTCGGTTTCATTAGCTATTCAGCCACTCAACTCAGTAAAATCTTCTCAGTACCAGCCTTGTACAAGCAGAGGTCAGGTTCAGTCCACTCTAAAGAAGGTTTCCAAGGCTCATTATTCCACATCAAGAAGGGGAAAGAAGGGACCATTTATCTGAATCAAAAACCTATAATTGTTTAAGTGCATTATAATCACCTACCCCTTGATCCTGTCTGTGTTTTATTCTACCATTATCAAACAAAGCTGGAATATAGCCTAAGACTTCCCTAGACAGACACCTAAGGACCAAAGCTTAAGCCAGAAGAGGCAATTGCATAGGACGAAGGCCTGTCTCTAAGGACAAGTGGCAGAGCCTCACGGACTAAAGATTTTTTTCTATGAAGAAGACTTCCCTAAATCCACAAGCAGCCTATGAAAGAGTGCTTAATTTAAATACTTTATGAGAGAGCTTAAAACCTAAAGCAACCTCAAAACATATCAGAATAAGGAAAACTGGAAGGAGGTCGTATATTGTTAAGATGCCTGTGCCAAACAACAGTGAGAAATTATATATGTCTAACATGAAAACAGGTAGAACTACACGAAGGTTGTAGTTGAAATGGGGATGGTCCTGTTGATGAGGGAAGAGGAGAGAGCTATGCCAGGGCTTGTGGGAGGAGCTAAAGGGGCATTCTAGGCAAGGTCCTATGTGGGCACAGACCTGAAGTGGCATCTGTGAGAAGACACAGTGGCAGTAGAGCTGGAGGTGTGATGCAAAGTAGAAGGTGCTTAGAATGAAGCCCAGGGCCCCTCCAGAGCTGATCACTTATGTGGTTTGCATTTAAAAACAAAGCCCTTTGGTTTCTGTCTTCTCTATGTTTTCTTGGACAGGGTTACAGATTTCACTGCAGGGAGCCTCAGGCTGGCTTCTTGTGTTGTGTTCTTTCAACGCAGTCATATTTTATTTACATGCTGCACAAGAACAGATTCCTCTTCTAACGGTAAAAGATACGCTTTCCTCTCCCTGTCTATTTTCTTATAAACCATTGTGCTTTTTTTCCCTCATGTTTCCTCTGGAGTGCCATAGAGATAAGAATTTTAAAACAGATTGAAACTGTCTTTCCTTTGGGGCTGAGTAGAAGGCTCAGCTATGTGCTTGCTTGCCTGAGTTCAGTCTCTAGACCCAATATGAAAAAGTGAGCCACAGTGGCAGGTACAAACTTGTAATCTCAGTGCTGCGGTGGAGGGTGGGCTGAGCAGGGAAAGCCAGATCTGTGGGGCTACCTTGCTGAGAAAATTAAGCTACCTGGTGAGTTCTGGAGTTCTGGTGTAAGTGAGAAACAATAATTTCTCAAAAATAAACTTGATAGCATCTGAGAAATGACACTCAAGGCTGTACTCTGGCCTCCATATATGTGAGCACACATATGTACAAGCACCAATAATACAAACACACACACACACACACACACACACACACGTGCACATGCTTGAGCATGTGTCCAATGATGAATAGCTGTGTTCTGGCATCTGTGTTGAAGAAACAAATGAAGCAAATGGAATTGATAGGGTCTGTGGATACAGGAGGAAATAAATTGCTTGGCCTAAGCTGTTCTCCAAAATGTCAAGGCTTTCGTGACTGGGATTAGTAATTCCATTTGTTATTTGTTTATATTACGTAACTAGATTGATCATTATATACTTGTATCCACTCATTTTATTATAATCTCATTGCTTATAGTTATTTCAATAAATCATGTGAGTTGTCTATGGAATGACTAAAGTTGAGAAAAATGTATGCTAATGGGGATGAATTCAAGTCTTAAACCCTTGGTTTGTAATCAGTCTCCCAAAAGGCAGTCTGTTCTGTTCTGTTCTGTTCCCTGTATCTTCCTGATAACTGTCCAGCCTCTTTATAAGTGTTCTTATTAGAGGGCTGGTAGACAGCAAACAGTGTACAAGACCTATGGGTTCTACGATGAAAACACATTGATGCACACCTTCACAAATCTGACATTCTAATGTAATGGCACAGACACCACCATTAAAAAAAAATCATGGATTCGCACAAATACACTTTAAAGATTACACATTGTAGAAAGTGCCATTACAGAAACAAACAAGGCGATAAAGGGCTGGAGAGGGTGGCTTCCTAAGGACACAGCACTTCATGGATGATCTGTAGTAAAATAATAGCCAGTCAAAGGAGGGGGAGAAGAATTGGAAGAAAAGACAGTTTCTAACAGAAGCCTGTCAGAAAGCAAGGTGATGTAGGAAGGGGAAAGACACAAATAGAGTCAGTGTATATATACACTTCACGCTCCCAAAAGCAAACACTTTAACATTATAACATGCTCGTACCTGCTGACTACATTCCAGGTAAGAACAAATTTAAACATGAGAAACAATACGTAATATAACTAGAATGAATAAATAGCATCTGCTATAGCTGTACAGAGGTGAGTACTGGAAGACAGGAAATTGCTCCTGAGGTAGAAATCAAGGATGCAGCAGTGTTAGGATAATACTTTTTCAGTGCACCTAATTGAATTATTGGCCAAAGTGGTCCCATGAGAACCACCCCCCAAACAACACAAAAACTGTTGTCAAGACTTTAGTTTGCTCTCCACAAACTGACAGCAAGGCCGCACCACCTATACAACTCATTGAACATGGAGGTGTCAAACTGATGCCTAGAGTGACTTCACCCCTGTGTTCTAGCATTTTCAGTACAGAGTTACTCTGCATACTTCCAAAGGAGAAATGTGAACACCAACAAAGTCACAAACTCTTAGATCTACAGTAGTATCCTCCCTGCAAAAGATGCTAGGGCAATGGTAGCCCAAAGCTGGGGGAGTGGCCAACCAATATCTGATTTGTCTTAGGGCCCACTTCATGAGATGGAATCAACCAAGCCTAGTCAATACTCTAGTGATGTGAGCCAACATCACGACAATGGCAACTCTTAGAGAGGAAAACATTTCACTGGCACGGGCTTACAGTGTCAGAGGTTTAGTCCAT
>JADRCD010224070.1:26898-38508 GCA_019843815.1 Montemys delectorum | reverse complement strand
CCCCCCCCTCGTGGTTTGATGGCTATTTTAATATCACATAATAATTGTCCCTTATTTGAAGTTTCCATAGTGTATTTCTCTATTTCCCCTATTAAAGGCTATCTAGGTTGTTTTCAGGTTTGGGCAAACATGAATAAAGCAGATTTAAGTTTTGTATGGGCATGGTTTCAAATCCCTTGATTAAACACCAAGGGCTGGGTTGCTTAATTGCAAGAACATGTTTAGTATTGTAAGAAAACATCACCTGTCTTGAAAGTTGTGTTACCTGTCATGTTCCAATTCCAAATGGCACTTCCTGCTGCTCCGCACCTCCGGCAGCACTTGGCGCTCTTCGTACCATACATTTGGATGATTCTGAAGGTGTACACTGATGTTGTCATGGTTTTAATTCACCCTCTCAAAGCATATGATGCATAATTTCTTTTTGTGTGTATATTTGGCATTTGCTTGTTCTTTTTGGTAAGGTGTCAAAGGTTTTGGCCAATTTTAAATCAGACTCTTTTCCCATCGTTGAGTTTTAAGTTTTTATATTTTTAAATAACAGCCCTTTATAAAATAAATGCATTTGCTTATTTTTTTCCTCTAAGCCTGTGGGATTTCTCTTTTTATTCTCCATTTTTTTTTTGTCTTTTGAGGAGCAGAACATTTTAATTTCAGATAAGTCCATCTTAGTATTTCCTCATTTTTGCCAAAAGTTAGTTTTCATTTGTAATGAAATGACTTTAAAAATAACATACATTTTTGTGACACCAACGCTACATTTTCAGACTCACGGTAAGATCCAGAAAATTATATTCATAATTGCCACGAGTGCCAACATTTCAAGCATAGATATGTTACATGGCAAACAAGATCAAGAAAGCAACTATCAAATGAAAGAGACTCAGACCAGGCAAATCCTAGGATAACACATTCAAGGTACTGCTGCTTCATCAAGGGTTTCTGGCCCACTGGACAACACCAAGACAGCCAAAGGCTGTTCCAGCATTAGCAGCAGGATCAGCACCTCCTATTGTTGAAGCACTTACATTGATTAAGGAACTTGGCAGCTTATGGGTGTCTGCTGACTGCACTGGGCTGAAACCCACACACTCTTCTGGGTCTTGGCTGGTATATGTAAAAGTGACTGTCAAAGCCCAAACCATCTTGATTTTTCTCTTCCACTATCTTCTACAAATCTTGCAGATTTCCATTTTACATTTAGATCTGTGCTCCATTTTAAAGACTTCCGGAAAATAGTTATGCTTTGAAACATGTAAGCTTTGTCTTATCCCTCAAATATGTGTTAGTAATGTCTAGATTTTTGTACAATTAACATTTTCAACAAATTTATCCACTATTTTTCCAGGATGTAGTGGTGCTCGGTAAAATTAATATATTCTCTCTCATCTCCTTCTCCCTTTCCCTCTTCCTTTGCCTCTTTCTCCTACTCTCCTTTCCTGCCTTTCTGCCTTTCTGTCTGTTTGTTTTCCTGCCTTGTTTCATGAACCACAGCCTTTCTGTCTTTCTGTCTGTCTGTCTGTCTGTCTGCTTGCCTGCCATGTTGTCTTCTTCATGAACTACAGATAGATTTATCTGTCTTGTTTAGCAAATGCTTACAATGCCTGTCTGTCTGCTTGCCTGTCTATCTTTGTCTTTAAGATAGGCTCTCACTGTGTTCTGGCAAGCCCATAAACTTTCTGTGCACAACAGGATGGCCTTAATCTCCAGCCAGCCTGTCTGCTTGGGCTCTCCAAATGCTGGGTGCTTGTCATCCCACGCAGCATCCTTTCTTTTTCTCAATGCAGTTTAGCAAGGACTTGGCCTCTCTGCCTGGCCTCTCCCTGAACCCTGTCACACTGGACTGAAGCTTTCTCATTTGGGGGTCTTCCAGTGCATCAACCCTTTCATCTCCTTCAGTGACTATTTTGTAGTGTGCATTTGGGTTCATTTCTTTAAGAGTTGTAAGAGAACATTTAAAGCGAGCCAGGTGAAGATGCATTAGCAACCTTGCCAGTCTTCCTCTAGATGAGCTGTATTTAACCGAGCAATATTAGTTGTTTTTACAAAACAAAAGATGAGTCTTTGGATTCATTTTTTTTCCTAGAGGGCCCTATTTTCTGACACATTCATTCAATTCAATGTCAAGCTTTCATTAACCACGTTGTCTTCTTCATGAACCACAGATGGACTTACCTCCCATGGTAAGCAAATGCTTACATTCTTAAGGAGGCAAGGGCTCATTGTGGCTCACTGTTCCGGGGGGGGGGGGGGTCCGGTCCATCACAGCACAAAGGCAAGATGGATGCATCTGGTTACAAGAAGCAGAGGGCAATGAATGAGTGAATAAGTGTGCTCAGCTCCCCTTCTTCATTTTATGCAGTCCAGGGTCCCTGCAAAGGGAATGGTTACACCCACAGTGGAGGCCACTCTACTAACATTGGTTAACGTAGCTAAGATCATCCCTTATAGGCATTCCCAGAGGCCTAACACTGACTTGATTATAGATTCTGACAAATTACCAGAACAAACTATGACAGTTTCCTATGAGCTTGACCTAACTTCACCATCTAGAGTTTGTTTCATATGCACTAGGTTAAACTATTTTTTTCTAGATTAAAAAGTTTTCTCACCTTATATCCTTTTTAAACATCAAATAAGAACAGCTTTATACTTAACCAGAAATAAAATTTTCTACCTTTGAAGATGGGAATTTTCATGTGAAGCATCTTTTTGAAGTTGTTCTTCCTTCTTCTGATGGATTTTGAAAGCCATTTTGCTTATACATGCTTGATATTGGATTGCTTTGATTTATCTTCTAAAGATGAGTATTTCTTGTAATGTCAGGCTCAACTTGTTCTGAATGTTTAGATTTCTCCCTATTAAGTCCACTGCAAAACTGCTTGAAGCTGGCTCAGAGATGGAAATCTCCTACTCCTTATCAACGGCCTCCAGGTTTTTTCTTCTCAGTAACATGCTCATCAGCTTGACTTAAATTGAAATTGATTCAAATCCTTCAAATTCTTTTGCAGGTTAAACAGTTTAAAAATTTTATGATTTTCTCTTTTGGACAGGCAGAATTTTCAGGGTGGTCTTACACACCCCAGACAATTGCTAAATCCCCAGTGTCTAGATTTACTTGACTTGCATAAGATAGATTTTAAAATACTAAAATACTCACAATGACTGTAAACAGAACCATCTCCTACATATCCATGGATATTTGTGCAAACTTTAAGGTAGTCTCATGGGGCTGCCATTTGACTGGCCCAGAATCTCCAGAACTGTGGTACACAGAGACTCCCAGCCATGACGAGATCCCATCAAGTCTTCGAGACTACTACTTTAGGTTGTCAGGACAGTGATGGCTACACAATCCATCAGAGAATACCAGTGAGCTTTTATTTCCTGGAACCAAACTAATAATGCCATGTAACTATGGTAGTCCCTGCCCCAAGCTCACAAGGGAGTAAATTATTGGCCGTTTCCTTTTTCTGTAAGACAAACATTTAATAACATTTAATCCTCTTGCTCTGTTTCTCATTTTCTCCATAGAATCACAGAATAATTTCTATTTTCAGGGCTTTTTTTTTTTTTTTTTTTTTTTTTTTATTTATTTCTAGCTAGCTTTTAGGTAACCTAAATAAGACTGGGGGGAAACTGGAGAAGGCTCAGGAAGCACCCTAAACAATATTTCAAGTGGCTTTTTAAATTTCATGTTTAAAACAAAAAGATGAGATAAGTAGGATTTAAAATTTATTTCCTATGTCCAGAGAATACGTGCCTAGTCATGAACCAGGAAAGCTTGTTTTTCTTAAACTTTTCTGTTACGTGATGAAATGTTCACTAAATGTTCACTAAATGTTCTAGGTGCTTCTGTTCTGAATGATGGTCTCTGGGTGTTTTAGCTATTGGGGTCAATTGCTGTCAACAAAGCTGGTCTGTAGACCACTGGATCACAAACGGCCTACCTCAATTAGCAACTTAAATATATGAACAATGAGAATGTATGTCATTTGGGGGACCATTATGTTTTGGTTGCGGAAGGCTCACTAAAGCATCTTAGATATGCTAAAGATTGGCCAGTCTGGACTTGGCAAGGCTGGCTGGCTCTGAAGGTCTTAGCTGAACTGTCTCATGTGTACAGAGGTCCAAACACGTTTGTGCAACTCGACGGCTGCTCCATGTGACTTTCACCCTTGTCTTATAACCCAGATAAACGATGTCTTTCCATATTAGTGTTGCAAGCAGAAGGCAGCCAGTGGAAAACAGTTACATAGTTTGCATTTCACAAAGTTTATCTGACCACGAGATGTCATCATGTTACCTTTACCCTTTAATTAAGTCACATTCTTCTACAGGGGGACAGGGACAGGCTAGCAGGTGACAAAGTTGCCCATTTTATTTATCTGCGTGACTCCATTCATCATCCTTTGTGAGGAACAGTTGGGGTGTTTGACATGACAGAGCTGAAAGCATAGTGACCGTCAGCTCAGAGATGACTACATCTCAGTAATGTCAATGTCTACGGGACAACGAAATGCGTCCTGCAAAAGAGGCTGGGAAATTACTACAGTCTACTGACCATGGAAGCAGAAACTCTACGGTACACACTATAGAGAGATGGGGCCGTCAAGGTTCTGAGGCAGCGAGACCTTGTTGAGAGCAGCTAGAGAATTCCAGGAGGTCCCTCATACTCTTAAATCTCATTTTCTTGTCTAATGAGGAGAAAAATGTGTCAACAGATTATACAAATTAAATCTGGTGGGGCAGGACTCAGATCTTTTGTCTAATTCTCTCTCTCTCTCTCTCTCTCTCTCTCTCTCTCTCTCTCTCTGTGTGTGTGTGTGTGTGTGTGTGTGTGTGTGTGTGAGAGAGAGAGAGAGAGAGAGAGAGAGAGAGAGAGAGAGAGTGTCTGCAGTTAGGAAGAGTAAGTCAATATTGGTTTTAAGGAGGAAGCGATAAGGCACCAGATCATTTTTCCCACTAGATCACCCAGAGATGAGATGGTGTCTTTAATTTTTGTTCTGAAATGCCAATGATGATTCAGAACTCCAGAATTTCAGTCATGATAATGACTATCATTATCTTCTTTTTTCTGTTTCTGAGGTGACTAGGTGCTGGGTTTCTGCTCCTAGGAGAACACCATGGCCCTTTCTTGGCATGAGTTGCCTGTGATAAAACTTGGGAAACATCTGGAGGAAGCATTTTGTGCTTTGCACAACTGATAATGAGGAACTTAGAGGGACTTTCTTCTACAGTGTAAATATTCAATGTTTATTTTCACCTATGGAACATAAGGAGACATCCTTGGGAGACTACAGTTTGGAAGACTTTGTGTGTGTGTGTGTGTGTGTTCAGGTTTGAACTCAGGGCTATACTCATCTAAGTGTGTGATCTGCTAATGACCTACTTGTCCAGACTGTAGACTGCTGTCTGGTTTGAAGAAGAAGAGCAACTCTGGTTCATTAAAGGAGATGCTTTGGTATACATGAGTTGGAGGAGGGTAAATGATAATGGTTATGAGAGGTTAGACATCCCACTGAGCTGAGTACAAGATGGCCAGAAAACTTTTCACATAAATGTCTCCGATCTAAGTCAGGCTTTGTGGAACATTGAATTTGCTTTCTGTTTGGAAGAGTTTTTTCCCAGCCTCTTTTGCAGCATGCATTTCTTTGTCCTGTAAACACTGACATTACTGAGATGTAGTCTTTGCTCTTCGTTCATTCTGCATCTGTTCTCATTGTTTATACTGGTTAATCTCTGTGCTGAGCTCTTGGTTCATTCTGCAATTTAGATGAGTTTGTTCTTTCTTATTTTGTTCTCAAACTGCTTCTCTGAGGGAAACTAGCATCTACAGTTTTAGGGAAAATATAAGACATAGACAATAGTCACCGTTGGCCTATCCTTTTCCAATTCTGTATTGAGTCTATCCCACTGGTTCGTTCTACTTTACTTCTTAAAATATGAATGCTTCTCTTCCTTCTTTCTATTCCCAGCCCCACTTTCTAATTTTTTCTGCCTCTGTTTTATTAGTGGAAATAAAGTTCTTAGTCTTCTTACTCCACTGTCAAGTGTTATATACATTTACACACACACACACACACACACACACACATACACACACACATACACAATATACACACACATGTATGTGTGTATATACATATAAAATTTATCAATAAGTAAAACATTTTATTAACATGGCTTGTTGCTTAGACGTTTAGGAAATTTCCATTTTGGACCATTATGTAATATACTGTTTCTGCCAGAACAGCCTAGAAACGTCCCTAATAATTACAGCTTTTATAGTTCTAAAAGACTTCATTTATTGTTCTTAATTGTTAGGGTTCTGTTCTTATACAGATACAGATGAAAAAGTTTGTTTATTATAATGACCATAATATATGAAATTATTACTTTTGACCAAATTCCAAGATTCAAGAAAAGACAACAATTTAAAATATAGCCAGTTGGGTTGTGCTTGAAAAGATAAAACATAAGAATCTGGATTTTCCCTAACTCTACATACTTACCTCTTTGCCCCTGCTTCCCTTTCTATGGAAAAAACTGAAGCTGTAACATAATATAATAATAGAAATAAAGTGGAAACTGCTATAGAACTAATGGGAAAGAAAATGGATCATTGATCTCTATAAAATTATAGAAATCCTGGAATAAAGAAAGAGAGTTCTGGGACCAAAGTGAAGCAAAACAGAGCTAGCTTGATACATCAGTGTGAGATCCACACAGAGTCTCCCCAGATTTAAGTAGCTAGTTTCTTCAGTGGGTCCTGAAAGGGCTTGGATAGTGTATTAAATATGAACATGCTGGAAGGCAGTAAGCAAGGGTTAAATTAAATTATTTCAGAATTTTCAGTAGTGGCACATGCAGGACATTTGCTTAAGTTTGACTTAAACTTATTTTTGAGTTATTTGAGAATGTTGTGTAATACATTTTCATCACATCCCCCTCCCCATGACCCGCAGATCTCCCCATCACCCCTCCCCAGACAACTCTGTGTCCTCTTTTATTTTTCCACCAGTCCAGTCAAATTCCTACTGTCCATGAGGTCTCAGATGTGTGGCCTCCCACTGGAGCATGGCGGACTTACAAAACATTAAGCTCAGAAAGGAAGTCAACCCTTTTCCAGCAGCTTACAACTGCCAAGTACCTTCTAGGTTTGCCGTGAGCGTTAGTCTGGTTGCAGAGCACGCCAGTCTTGTGAATGCTGTTGTAACTGCTATGAATTCATAAGTGCTGCCTCCTGTCATGTTTTGTCTGGAAGACATTGTTTTCTTATAATCATCAAATGACTCTGACTGTTACACTCGTTCTACCTACTCTTCTACAAAGATTCGGGAGACTTGGGAGGAGGGAGTGAGGAGGGAGTGGGATAGAGATCTCCCATTTAGGGCTGAGCATCCGGTAGTGTCTTCTGCACCTTGCCACTTGTTGGGTATCTGTGTTAATGACTAATTACTACAAATAGAAGCTTCTCTGGCACTCACAGCATGTGACTAGACTGGTTATAGGGCTTGGAGGAGACTCTATTACTTTTACTTTGCTAAATAAAAGCATGTGTTGTGTTAAACTAACTCCTAGTGAGTTATTGTTATACCCATTGACTAATACAGTTCTCCACTTTCACCAGAAATTTCTACTAGGTTTGACCTTACATGGAGAGTGTGATAAATGATCTTATAAGTAAAAGGGGACATAAATATGAAAGGTAAAGGGTACTTAGAAATTACAAGTTAGGCACCACACATGATCTTTTGAGTTGGGTCAAAGTCATATATAGAAAAGAATTCAATAAAAATTAGTGGTTTTTTGTTGTTGTTTTGGAGAAAAGGGGTTGAAAACAGATCAACACACATGTTTGATGTGAAATGCTGTGGGGAATGATTGAGGTAAGGATTCTGAAGGTGAGTCAAAGCTGAACAGGGAGCATGGCTGTTGATGAGTTCTGACATCAAGGTTCAGTGGATTGTTTCGATGAGCTGTATCAAGCCATTCAGGGTGGAACGATTCCCACATCGCTGCAAAGCACAGAGTGATGTTCTCAATCACTGCTTGAAGCCAACAACCTAAAGAAGAAAGCACTCAAGAGAAAAACCAAAGACCATCTTCAATTTTAAAGCCATGGAAACGTTAAAATACTTTCAAATGGGTTCCACCAGTACATACTGTAAAAGTAAATAGAAATATTTTTATAGTGCAGTACAAAATTCCTGCCTTGTACTCGTGCTAAATAGAACTCTTTTTAGCTTATGACAAGAAGAAGTGTAAGATAACGTGCTATGATTTACAGACACGCTATGGCCTAGGTAGCTATGTTCTTAGTAGCACCCCCTAGCTGTGGGATGGAATGTGTGGATATGGCCCTGCCGTTCACCTGTCCCCACAGAGTGCGAGGCAGTAGGAGCAGCCTGATCCAAAGTCTGAGGCAGGCAATTGCTAGGACAGACTCCTCAGCAGATTTCTTGTGTGTTCACTTCCCCTTCGTCATTGTCTTACATTGGTCACCTGTACGGCTGGCCCATTTTACTTTGCCCTCATGAAATAAGAGCTATAATTATTCACCTTTGTCACCACCTCGGACAAACTTTTCCATAAAACAGTGCCAAGGAAACACTTGGTGGATGAATCTAATCAAAGAAGCTCTGTTCCAGTGAGTCGTCCACCGGCTCCGGAGACGGCGAGATGGCGATTTGGTTTCAAGGCCAGGTTGCTAATGATTAACCACCTTCTGTCAGGCTACTTCCTCCCTCGTCGGCTAAGACTTCCCCTTGGGAGCCTCCCAGACACCCACACTATCCAGCATTCAGAATGAACTCATTGTGCTGTGCTTTCCCACAAAGCCATGCTTCCCCTTGGGCAGGTGATACTCCTGTTTCCTCTATGAGCTAGTAGGTGCTTTCCATAAGGATGCTTTTTTTTCCCTGAATATTAGGGACACGCTTTGGTCAGGCTTAGGTAGGTGCTAGCAAAACAAGAATGAATGGCTTAACTTACTTGAGAGCGGGAAGACAATAACATGGTATTGGGGTTTCCAAGTACGTTCCCTAGAGAGCAGACTGTCTTTCTCTCTCTTCAATACAAATTCCAATAGCCACACCTCCCTCCCACCCCTGACTTCAATACTAATTCTGACAGACTTTGTTACCAAGCAACAATTGCATTCTCTCCATTCCTGATTCCCAGTGCTTATCACGCCAGCTACTGTCAAAAGTACCTAAGAATATCTACCTAAAAGGAGGAGAAGTTTGTTATTATGTCTCACAGTATCAGAGGTTACAGAGAGGCAAAGCGGCTTACCCTCTGGCAGCTGGGCATCAATAAAAGAGAGGAGGAGCTTAGGTCTCTGTTTCTTCTTCAGGGGTACATCTCTCTGGTAGGTCACATCTTCAGTGACCTAACTTCCTGCAACTTGCTCCATCTTTTCAAAGGAGAGTCTTTGGGGGGACCCTTAAGCTCTAAATCATGCCATGTCATTAAGATAGAAACCATTATCCCCATTTTGCAGGTCTTTGGAGAAGTGAAGAAATGGCCTCAAATCAGAGTCATGGCTGATCTGGGATTCGATCTTCACATGTGTAATTTTTGGGTTGTCATTAAGAGATTTTTTTTCTCAGGACCCTGTGTGATTATGCTCTCTGAAAGGCTGACCTTAAAAGTTAAGCTAGCTATTAAATATCATGAAGTTCCTCATAGCTAGCAAGTTCATTTCTAGGCTCTGAGGTACATGAGGTTGACTAGTGGGCAGGGCAGAAGTCTTTAGGAGAGAAACATCAGTTAAGGCCTTTAAGAAAGAAACTCCTTGGATCAGATTTAAAACAATGATTAACCATCATGATCCTGATTTGATTTTAAAAAATGACCTTTGTATCTGATGAAATGTTTCCATATGATACATGATAGGATTTACACAAAGGTAAAGAAATTATGTGAAGAAATATGTGACCCCTTCAGATATGCAAAAATGTGATGTCTCATCAAGAATGAGAATTACAAACTCAGACTCTGGAAACCAGCTGTGTCTACAGAGACTGATTGACTGCTTAGGATTGCGGTGATACCGAGAGGTTGGAATGTTGCAGGGCCAGAGGCGAATTATCTTATCTTGGGCTAGTGTTAACCCCATGAGTAGCTATTCCTTGCCCACCTCTGTGTCATAACTAATATCCTGTGACTAATAGATAAAAACCCTTTGAAATCTATTCACTTAGGAGACCACTATATCCCACCAATTCCAAAGCCAAGAAAGTCATTGGATATCATCGGGGACACATAGAAAAGCTTCCCTCATCAGTGGTAATCACCCCTTTGATGTACCTACCAATGTGTTTTAAACTTGCCCGAATTGTTCTTTGACTTTCTTTGTTCTGTGAAATTGTAAAACTTCATGAAGCTACTTCCAGCTTAGAACATAGAATTCGGGATAACTGGGGCTGGGCCATGTTCCTTCAACTTTGGCTCCAGAATACACTATCTCTTATTCACTTAAGGAAAAAAAAAAGTTATGCTAGTGAGAGCCAGTATCAGATGTACTGTTTGATTTTGAATCTGTACTTGTTCAATAACAGTGAAGTGGCTGTTCATAAAAAGGCTATAGACAGTATTAGTAATTCATGAATGAAAATTAGAGGCTTATTTTCAAAGTATGAAGCTATTAGTTACTATGCTTGTACACGTAGAATTGTACAAATGTCTGCAGGCTGCCCATGAAATATGCTATGCTAGTATCTAGTGTTTAATATAGAAACATCCTTATAAAGTCATTTTTTTGAGTCCACTATTTGTTGGTCAACTACTTCTGAACATGAAACATACCCTAGAGGAGTTGATCTACCTAGTGTCATTTTATTGGAGAAAACTTATTTTCCTTCTCCCAGGAGATATAAGTGACAATTTTATTGTTAACATTCATCCCATCATTCCTTTTTAAAAAGTATAGTAAAATAAAATATTACAAGATAAAACAAAACTTATCAAATAGAAATTGTATAATACAAATGAACAGAAGGAAAAGAGTCATAAAAAAGGTATAAGAGCCAGAGACCCCATTGTTCACACACTCAGGAGTACTTTAAAATCACTAAACTGAAAGCTACTATAAACTGTGCAGGCCCCGTTCAGGTTCTGTGCATTGTGTTTCTGTCTGTGTGAGTTCATAGAAACTTTCCTCATGTTGATTTGAAGGACTTTATTTTCTTTTTCTCCATCACCCTGGTTCTTAATGTTCCTTCCCCCTCCTCTTCAAATTGGCTCCTCGAGCTCTAGGGTGATGGATTTGATGGAGACATCTCATTTAGGGTTGGACATTTGAAGATATCTCACTCTTTGCTTATTATCTGGCTACAGGCCTCTATATTTGTTCTCATCTGCTACAGGAGGAAGCTACTCTGATGATGGCCAAAAAAAGGTGCTGATCTGTGAGTATAGCTGAATGTTATTAGGTCATTTTATCCCTACATTGTTTTCTCCTTCTCCTTCTCCTTCTCCTTCTCCTTCTCCTTTTCTCCTTCTCCTTCCTTCTCCTTCTCCTTCTCCTTCTCCTTCTTCTCCTTCTCCTTCTCCTTCTCCTTCTCCTTCTCCTTCTCCTTCTCCTTCTCCTTCTCCTTCTCC
>JADRCD010224070.1:0-26798 GCA_019843815.1 Montemys delectorum | reverse complement strand
TCTTCTTCTTCTTCTTCTTCTTCTTCTTCTTCTTCTTCTTCTTCTTCTTCTTCTAACAGTATGATTTGGTCTGCCCTAGGTCCCTGAGTTATGTAGTCCCAGGTTCTTGGTGATCCAAGCAGAGTCAGGTATGGACTCCATCTTGTGGAATGGGTCTTATGACAATCAATTATTTCTTGGTTACAAGCTCTGTGCCACCATTGCCTTAGCATATTTTACAGGTAGTAGGTATCATTGCATCATCATAGATAAAGGGTTTGTGGCCGGCTGGGTGTTTATGTTTCTCCTCTTTTGACAGCATGCAGAATACCCCCTGTAACAAAGATACTGGAATGTAGGGATGAGAGCTCTAGGTAGGCACAGTTCAACATCTCCATGTTCAGTGAGCTGTGTGGGTGTTGCCTTCAGCAATGTGGCCTTACTCTCAGTTTGTGGGAACAACCTATAGTTTTGACAACAACTTGAGTTGTTTGGGGATTTCTTTGTTTATTTGGGGATTTTTATGGGATCACTGTGGGCCAAAACTCAATTAGATATAGCCTAATCCCCATACTGGAAGCTTTGTTGGGTGGCAAGAGATGGTCAGTCATGACTCTGTCTCCCCTGTTATTTGGTGATTTTATTTAGATTGCCTTCATATATGTTTATATTTTAGGAATTTTCTAGTGTATTAGGTTTCCATACAACCCCTCAAATGACCCTTAGTTTTGGCAATCTTTCCCCATATTTCCTTCTACTACCTTCTCTTATCTCCCCTCCCCACTAAACAGAAAGTACTCTTAATAAACTACAGGAAAGTTGCTATAATTTATGAATGTGGCATTTATTAATTAAAATGCTGTGACATATGGATAATTTATAGCTGTACATTTTAAAGTAAATATTGTGTCTTATAAATTTCCACACAAATGCTATTGAATACCTATCTCTATGTAAATAAATACAATTTTACTAAATTATGCATTCATATTTTGTTCTCAGATCTTGAAATTTTGAGCATTTTTTTCTCAAAAGTTGTCTGAGGTTGATAGCTATATCAGTAATTTTATTCTTTTGTATTTCATTTAGTTTAGTTAGAATAGATATGCTAACCCTTAGGCACAGTAAGTATGTGTGTTAAAAAACAATAAATATACTTACCATCCATCCATCCATCCATCCATCCACCCATCCATCCAAACAAACCGACAAACCAAAGTATAAACACCTTTCATCATTTTAGTAAGAATTCAAATAGATATTTCAGGTTTAAGTATCAACTTATATAAGAGAATGAAATGAATGCTATTTTTCATATAGTTTATCTTTAAATACTTATATGTATTTATTGTATGTGTGTCTTTTTCTGTGTGAGTGTCATACATAATGGACGTCAAAGGACAACTGTTTGGAGTTATTTTTCTTGTTTCACCCTATGGGCTTTGGGGATGAACCTCAGGTCCCTGAGGCTTGACAGAAAATCCTTCACCTCATGAGCATCTCACTAGCACCGGTTCTTGTTTTTGCATCTCAGTGAAGTATTTTAATTTCTAGAAAACTTATGCATAATATTCCAAAAATCTTATGAAAAACTCTCTAAATAGTAAAATCAGAAAGTTGAACTTACATAATAAGTCACTGTTATCAACTTGCAGTCTCTTTTTGAAATTGTGCTGTATTGCAGAACTTGGTTTTGTCAACGAATTAATCTGCTGAAGTTTAAGAAACTCCAATTTTCTAATAAAACAGAAATTTAGAATAGGTAGACTAGGACTAAACAGATTTCCAGGTTGATGACAATCAACATGACTCTGTGCTACCACAGTGCTTGCTCTCCCAATTTCCCAAGAGAATCAGTGTGTGTGTTTGATTGAAGGGCTTTCCCAACCTCAACATTGTTTCACATGAAATGTAAGTAATGCCCAAGCAGGTAAAACTGGACTTTGACTTTCACTGTTTACATTTTAAAAAAAAGTTAAAAAGATGATTCAGGACTGGGGAGATGGCTCACTCAGTAAAAGTACTTGCTACACAAGCATGATGACCCGGGTTCAATCCCTAGGACCCACATAAAAAACCAGGTGTAGGGACATTGGGGAGGCAGAGGCAGGTGAATCCCCAGAGTTCATTCACTGGCCAACCTGCCTAGCCAAGCTTAATCAAAAACAAGGTAGAAAGCTCATAAAAAGGACATCTGAGATTTATCACTGGTTTCCATAAATACACAGCACACAATGCAGTCCCCACATATTCCTACAAACACACACACAGGCACTCATGCATGCATGTACAATTTTTTTTTTTTAAAAAAAGCTGATTTATAGTCATTTAGGCATCTTAGTAAAACTGATACTTTCTTCCTGCCATATCATTAGCAAAGTTTGTTTTAAACACGTTCTTTTTTTGGACATGACAAAGCATTATGTAAAAAGAGAATGAAAAGGTCTATTATATTTTGAGACAGGCCTGTGAACTCAGGACTTGGGAGACTAAGCTAAGTTAGTGAGTCCAAGAGCAATACGGACCACGTGTCAAACAGGGAGCTAGGAGAAGGGAAGGATCTAGCATGAGAAGAGCTTAGATGTGTAGTAACATCAGAAGAGAAAAGGCTCTTTCAGGACGTGAAGGGAATGTTTGTTTTGTATGATCTCAAAAGCAAATCTCGTTGATTTAATAAATGAATCCAGTGGCATGTTTGGTTATTCCAGGGCGGATATTTCCTCAGGTTACATTAGGTGACTGTGGTGCAATGTCACGACCAGGCACACTCTGAAAGGGGAGGCAGGGAACTCTGAGGCAGCCTGAAGCTCAGGATCAGCGATGCTGGGAGCTGGAGTGATTGCAGTCATCCATCATGCTGGTGACTCAGTATCTGCTTTTTGGCTTCCTTCTGCGATACTTTCTATACCATCATCCTTTACTCCTTTCAAATCTCCTGTTTCTGCCTAGTGGTTTCAGATATTCCATTTCAATTTAAAAATAGAAATGAAGAGTAGTTTGAGGTGTACTGTCCGCTAAGCAATTCTCCTTTTTACTCTCACAAATAACCTTTTGAATAAGATATGGGATCTTTATCTCTTAGGATCGCTCATCATCTGTGACCTTAAATTAGTTAGTGTGCAGGGACCCACAGTCAGCAAACTTGGAAAATATTCCATAATAAACTTAAAGCCAGTAGCTTGCCCATTCAAATCCCTCTCCCGACTAGATATTAATATATTAACTACTCTTGTATCATTGTGACAAAAAGGGAGATTTAGTTTAGTTCATGGTATCAGATGTTTAGCCCATGGCATTATTCCATCCCTCTTGGAGATGGGAACATGGCATATAGGAAACAGTCGGAAAAGAAGAGAGTCCAGAGATTAGATAGATCTAAGAACCCAAGGCCCACCTCTAATTAGGTACAAGACCTGCCAAAAGAGCACCAGCAGATGTAGAGCTAGCTGAGTATAATTTTGCAGTCTGCTCATACCATTCTGTCTCTAGCCCCCAAAGGCTCATGAGCATCTTATATCAGCATTCGCCTGTCTCTAATGAGAGTTTCCAACTCCCAAAAACCCAACATTGTTGAGAGTCAAAGTTCAAAATCTCCTGAGTCTCAAGGCAAAATCTGAGCTGCGACCTACTGTTACATAACCATGCACATATTTCTAGGCTCTCATAGCTTAGTAATCATTCCCATTCTAAAAGGGAAAAATAGGAGAGTAGCAAATAGAGTTTGGAGTAAAACTAAGACCAAAACCTAAAGGGGAATCATTAAATCCTTTACCTCTGTGTCTATCATCCAGGGCATGTGGTGCTAGAACGTGAGCTACAACATGAGCAACAACTTTAGCTCTGTGACCTTTTTATTATCAGCCCACGTGTCTCTCCCCTAGGCTGATGTTGAAGAGGTCAATTCAGGACCTTCGGAAAATTTGACCAGATCCCTCCCTCCTGGAAGAGAAAGGTCATGGAGCACTTAGGCACCCATCTCCTCCAGAAGGGAGAGGCTTAACTACACTCCTCAGATCATGGGGCTAGAGGGTGGGGTGGGGGGACCGACCTGAGGGTGGGGGAGGCCCAGAGCATGTAGACACATTCTGCAGGGTAGACCAACTGTTGGCCACCTACAGACAAGGGAAGTCCTTGCCACCTCATTCCCTAAAGACTAATCAGTTTGAAAGTTACAGTGTTCTGCCAATCACATTGTGCCTAATTGCTGCTATTCTGAAAGCTGTATAAAAATTCGTTGAATGGGTTTTGCATGGTCGTTCTCTCTTTTCTTTGTGTGCAGGACAACCCCAGCATGCTAGAACAATAAAATTCCTCTTGTTTTTTCGTTGATTCCAGGCTCCGTGTTGTTCACTTGTGGGGTAGGGGGGTGTCGGTCTGAAGTAAGTTAAGGCTCGCCAGAGTCTTACAATGTCAATTGCTACCCTTGGCTTTCCTCAGCAAATGGTCCATGTTCATGCTATTTCTTGAGTACTGGAGTTGTACTCCATCTTTGCAGCTTCATGTGTTGTTACGTTAGGCAATGCCTACAGAGACCCGTGACCAAAGACCCTGCTACATACAGTGTGGTCTTTTAGGACTACACTTTTAGGACCTGAAACTCTTGGATTCTGTATCACATGAGTGGTGCCTAGGTCTCCTGCTGGCTTTTGACTGTAGGGGACCCTTTTGACGGTGGCTGCAGTAGCCTCTGACGGCCTGAGCAGTTGAACACAGGGAAACATTTCTCCAGTAACCCTGTGTGAGCAGGATATCCCATAGCCATAATCAACATCTCTGTACCATTTATTTTGGACTTTGCTGTAATGGCTTTATTTCTAGGTTTCCCTATTCTCAATTACTCCTCCTAATTTTAACAATGAATACTTACTATGCTATTTTCTAATGGTACGAAGACTAGAACAATGTACTTACTTGCTTTCAAACTTTGTAGTGATGAGAAAATAGGAATTAGAAAATAGACATGTGATGTCACAGACTCATGTCTGTTTGACTGTTTAAAGATATGCTCTCACAGTCCATGTTCGTCGTCAGCTCTCTGTGTAGCCTGGGCTGGTCTCTCACTTGTGATTTTCCTATGAAAGCTCCTTTGGAGCACCAAGATTACAGATGGGCAACAACATGCCCAACTCTTATTATTTTTACAGACTAAGCCGTACTGTCCCTGCACCTTATTGTTGTGTGCCTTTCCCTGGGGAGATGAGCACATATGTGTTTTTCACCCCAGGTAGAACACTGAAAATAGGTCAAATAAGTGATTCAAACTAAGTGTAGCTTAGTGAGCCAATGGGTTTATTGGAGTTACTTACTGGGCCATTGGTCACTCAACCCAGTGTGGATAACAACTCACAAAGCATTTCTGGGTTGTTTAAATATTCTTTTATTTATTTATTTAAATTTTTCATTTAATTTTTCTTTTGAAAATTTAGTTATTGTTTTTCTTTTATGTATATGAAGGTTCTGCCTTAACATATATATATCTATACACATATATATGTGTATATATATATGTGTGTGTGTGTGTGTGTGTGTGTGTGTGTGTGTGTACCCACAGAAGAGGGCACTGGATCTTCTGGAACTGGAGTTAAGCAAGGTTGTAAGCTGCCCTGTGGATGCTGGGAACTGCCAGGTCCTCTGCAGGAACAGCAAGTGCTCTTAGTCACTGACCCATCTCTCTAGCCCAAAGCCCCAGACTTCTTCCTGTCATCTCCATAGGAGCTCCATCGGAGTAAATCCTTTTCCAAGCAGGTGTTCATTAGCTGTATCATCCTATGGAAGGCCTTGTGAGGTCTGTAACCTTCTAAGCTTGTTCCTGATCTTTTAAGTTTCCGTAGGGCTCTAAATCTTAAGAGGGCCTATCCTACTCCAGGAGGAACATCTGTCTTTATCTCAAATTACGATTAGCACAAGTGATTATTTTAGTCTGGCCTGTCACCATCATGTTTAGAGGACCCCGTTGGAGAGAGCTCTGATTCTAAAACCTTTTATGTTATGAGTCTGAGCACAAATCCTCAGTCTAATCAGTTGCCATTAGCTTAGTGGCAAGGTTATAGAATGCATGGCTAGTTCCTTTCAGTAATTTTCTTTACTTTTTTTTTTTTTTAATACTTTGAATCCAGCACACAATTTCTACATTCTTAAAAAGTAGAAGAAATGATATGAAGTCTCTTGTATGGCCTGTCTGTTTCTATTCAAACAGGCAACCTAAATAAATCGAAGATGCTGCTGTAGCTTCCGCTCCAATCAGAAGTGATGACAAAGCCCTCTTTTTTTTTACTCAGTGTTCCATATAGTTTCTTTTTTACTCTCATGGGTTATGTTAGTTTTGCTACTTGGAAGGTGGTTTTGCTATTCTGCCTCTCTGAAATACATTTGGAAATCGCTTGTGTGTGCACTATTATATAACTGAGTTTATCCTTATTGGTTCCCAGATTCTTGTGAAATAAGAAATGGTCTCTTAGACATAATGGTATGATTTTCAAGCCAGGGCTAGAGAAACACAAATAGCAATTTGGAGCCTTACTAAATAAGAGTCATCTAAAATTATTAAGATTATTACTTTGGTTTTGGAGACAGAGTCTTCTGGATGTACGCTGATCCTGATCTTCCTGCTTCCACCTCCAAAAATACTGGAATTGCGAGTGTTTCACACTAGCCAGATTTAAGATTTAGAGATCCATCCCATCTTCAGACCCCTCCCCCTCCCCACCACCACCACTATTGCTGATACCAAGAAGCACTTGCCAACAGGAGCCTGGAATGGCTGTTCCCTGAAAGGTTCTACCAGCACCTGACCAATACACATGCAGATACTTACAGCTAACCATCGGACTGAGCATGGGAACCTCCATGGAAGAGCTATGGGAAGGATTGAAGGAGCTGAAGGGGATTGCAACCCCATATGAAGAACAATATCAACTAACTGGACCACCCAGAACTCCCAGAGACCACAAACCAACAGAGCGTATACACGAAGCCAGGACTCCAGATATATATGTAGCAGAGGATGGCCCTATCTGACATCATGAGGGGTTGGGAGCTGGGGTAGGGGAGGGAGGCTTGTTGCCCAAGTATAGAAGGATGCTAGAAGGGTGTGTGTGTGTGTGTGTGTGTGTGTGTGTGTGTGTGTGCACCCTCAAACCATGGCAAAGTATGGTAGCTAGAGGACAACTTTGTGAAGCAGGTTCTTTCATTCTACCTTTACGTGGTGTTCTGGGGATTGAACTCAAAGTGTCAGGCATTACAGCAAACACCTTTGCCCACAGAGCCACTTATGGAGTTTTAATTTTTAATTGTATTGCCTATTATGATTGCATAACAGTGTCTTAAATTAATTTTCTCCATGTTAGGAAGATTCATATATCTACTTTATGTTTAATGAAATTATAGAAAAACAATAAATTTGTAGTAGGCAAGCCAACTGGCCATTGAAATAGTAGAGTAGTTGGTAAATATTTTCCAAAAGGGAATTACCCTCTTTATTCAGAACAGAGTTTAGAACTTACCTATTTTTTTTTACCTTTATAAAAGCAATGTTTTATTTATTATTCTTGCTTAAAACAGTTTTATCAATTCTAATTAATCCTATGAATTAATACAACTATGTGTATTTAGGAATGTGCTTCTGTACAAAGATTGGTGGTAGGCAATAATATATAATATAATTCGTTGCAATGGTCTGGAGTGGAAAGGTCGTGACGCACACAGACTGATTTTATCATATGACCCATTTCATGTTTCAGCAGAACTTATTGGGTAAGAAATTTAGCGTATGAGCCACTTTTAGCAAGTTCCTGAAATAAATGAAGCTTTTTTTAGACCCATGTCTTCACTGGGAGTGCTTCTCAGGATGGCATATTTTTGACTCTGGGCACTTTGAGCCTTCCAGATTTTCCTGACTGGTTGCTTGAGGCCAAACTAAGAAAAGATTCAAAATGAAGAAACAAATTGTAAGGCAGTTGTGTTTAATTTTAAAGTCTGATAAAAATGTGTCTTAGGCATTTGAGCACTCTGTTGCCAGTTGCGGGCTGTTTGGGGAGGTCAGGTGGTGTAGCCTTTCCAGAGGAAGTGTGCCACTTGAGTTGGGCTTTGGGATGAAAAGCCTCATGCTGCTTGCAGTTTGTCTTTTTCTTCGTTTCATGCACATGGTTCAAAATGTAACTTCTCAGCTTCCTCCTCTTGCCGCCATGCCTTCCCGCCATGGAACTCCTGTCCCTCTGGAGCCATGAGCTCCCACAATCTGTTTCATTTGTAAGTTGCTTCAGTCATCCTATTTTATCACAGCAACGGAAAATTAATACGCCTCCCATGGTACCTGGTATGTCGAGATGTTACATAAACATGCATTTCTCACTCTCGATTAAGTAATCTTGCTTAATTCTTTTATACGCTGGAGTATACACTCATAGAAATTTTAAATTATAAAAATCCACATATATTCTTTTTACTGTGCTTGTTCCCAAAAGATTTTTAGAGTCAATGAGTTAGGAGTTCCTTTTTCTCACAGTTCTTTAAAAAAAAAAAATCTTCCTAATTAACTCTGCTTTCTCATCTGTGCACATTGATATTCAGAGCTACCCTTGTTCATTAGCCATGCATCCAGATAAAGACTATGTGTGCATGCCAGACATTCCACATACCCAGCAGAGGGAGTGAGATCCTGAATGGGCAGGCCAAGTCTCTGCATGCTGAGGCCAGTTGGGCGGAGATGTGAAGTTTCTAAATGGTATGCCCTGAAAGAGTGTACCCATTTCTAAATACTTTCACAGTTAGAATAGTTGATCGGGAAATACTGACAGAAAGAGTAATTCTATCAGCAGAGGATAAAGTGTTTCTGAACAGCTTGGCAATGCTTGAGTGAATTTTGTGGCATGGCTTTGTCCTGCAGTAAAACTAAACAGAAAGGAGGAGTGGGTTGGGATAAGAGGCAAGGTGGAAAATGTGCTTGAGATAGAAGAGGATTTGATATGATCAAGTGAAACACATTATCATATCCATCCTTGTTACAAAGGAATAGTCACTGTAGTTCAACTAACCAAACCCATGCTTTATTTTGAAAATGTTTTCCTGCTTTCTTTCTTTTCATTCTGGTTACACTGCATGAATGACTTAGCTTTAACTTGATCATAAAATAAGCACCCACTTTCTCTTAATCATGAATGATCCCTGTTGTTTAGATTGTGTGTGTGTGTGTGTGTGTGTGTGTGTGTGTGTGTAAGAGAGGGATGTATTTTGTTTCTTTTTCCTCTCCATGGAGATGATTCTGATAATATTGCATCTAAATGACCACAGGCACATGAGGGTAAAGGTGGGATTTAGGAAAAGTAACAGGAGTAAATAAGAATATAGTATCATTGTCTTTGATACATCCTAAAATTAGTTCTTAATTGATTGGAATAGAACGACTGCTTTAAGGAACTGGTTCTCAACTGAGATTGCTTCTCTCATGTACAGGAGGATATTTGGCAAGGTCTGGAGACGTTTTCATTGGCCTTCCTCTTCTGATCTGTTCTTTCCTCACAGACTTTTTTTTCAGACTTCTTTTTTTTTTTATTCTACTCTACTCAACACCACCCCAAGACAATCCCTTCTTTGTTTTATCTTACTGCAGTGAACTATATAAAATCACCAGATAAAAATGATTATGTATTATAAAGTAAATGTTAAGAATCCGTAGTACCTTTGTCTGTGTTACATTGTAAAATTAGGTTGGAACTGAAACACCACTTAAATTTTCGGGAGGGTAGGTGGTCTAGTCTTGTTAGAGGAAGACATGTGTCACTTGGGGTGGGCTTTGGGATGAAAAGCCTCATGCTGCTCACAGTTTGTTTTTCTTTGTTTTGTGTACCTAGTTCAAGATGTGAACTCTCAGCTTCTTCCTCTTGTTGTCAAGCCTTCCCATTATGGACTTCTGTCCTTCTGGAACCAAGAGTTCCCACAAACAAACAAACAAACAATAAAATACAAGAAGTGCAAGAGAATATGTTTGCTGGCAATGGATCTGAGAACTGAGTGACATCTGCACACACCCTTTAAGACACAGGATACCACAATATTTATCTAATGCAAAATATCAATGGTGCTGAAATAAAGAAGCCCTGTTGGTTTTCAAGGAAATAAAACTTTAGTATAAAGAAATGTTATATTACTATACCATTTATTATTTTGGTTCTAATAATGAAATTTAGAATTTCTTAAAGACAAAGTTTGGAAACATTTATTTAAGAAAGGTATCTCCACTCGTTCATCTCATGTCAATACATTATGATAAAAATATCTTTTAACTCTAAGGGACTGGAACTTTTGCTGGGTCTTACAGCCAAAGTTAACAATATTCTTTGAGGTCACTTAAGACTTCAGACTGTTATCTTACTGTGTACCCAGCCTGTTAGTTTAACATACCTTTAGGAGAACAATGTAAAAGTCAACCTTGCTTGTCTTAGATTTCCCATGTAACTCACTTTTATAATTGAAGGTAGTGCATAGTTGTAATATTAAGTTATGTTCCTGATGCACAACAATGCATGTGTGTTTCCATGTATCTGATTCTTGGAAACAGCGGAAAGACAGAAAGTAGTCTTATGAAATGAATAGCTACTATAAATGTTGAATGCAACATGTGTGGTTTGCTTGTTAAACCATGATGTTTGTGGTCCTGTTTGTTTTCTGGGCTTACTAGAGTCTGATTTAATCACTTGTAAAACTCTGTTAAAGATTTCTGTAAAGTGCCCCTCATTCCTTTCCTATGTGATGCTTTATGTGTTATTCAACAAGCACAGAGAAAACCCCTTTGTTACAGGGACAGCCACTCATAGACACACAGAACAGACTGACATGAACACACAGCACAGACACAGACTCACACACACACAGAGATTCACAAGGTTGCTTCCTTCAAGCAGGCGCAGATAGAGACTCTTACAGCAAGCACAAAGAACAGAAGACACAGGGAGAGTCAAAAAGGGAGTTAAAATCTGGACTGGCTAAGGGGAAGACATTTGATTTCTGTCCTCAATGTGACATTGATGCCTTACTAGTGACTCTTAATGCATTTAAATAAACTGCATATTCAAAAACATTTATCGACCACCCAGTGTGGGCCAGATCATGTTCTCGGAGTCCTGTTCAGTTCATGCGATGCCCTACCCTACGTTACTCTAAACTGTACAAAGCAGCGTTGTCAAGATGTGCCTTGCTCTGTTTTACAACCAACTTTTGACTGCATTTTCAAAGTGTAGAATTGTTGGGCTTCAGGCTGGACCTGAAACAACTCTACCTGCGCAGCCTAAACTATGCAGCACAGACTGAATGACGACTTTTTTCCTGGAAGTAGAAAGGATGCTATTCTATGGATTTATCAGGGTGAATTGATACAGTAAAGGCATATGTGTGTATGAAAATCAGACCAGGAAGTCATGTCCAAGGTGTTACTGACATGTCAGACCCAGGGAGGAGTGTAACTCCCTCACCTGTCCCCCACAATGTGGTACACTAGATGTCTAACAGTCAGATGATTGCCATGACTACCATGTGATAGTTCCTGTGCATCAGAGATTGACAGTCAGATAACGCCTTACGTTTTCTTGATTCCCTGCTATTGATTTGACTCATTCAACTGCCATTTTCCTGTCTGTGTATCTGTTTGGTCATCTAGACCCAGATTGTCTCTTTCTGCTTTGGACAGGGTTCTGCCCTTAGATTCTGCAAACAACTATATCTCCACTTTTAATCTTGTCTCTCATAGCCTTGACAGCAACAGCTTCTTCCTTGTCAATGGGTTTATTATATTATCAATCCTGACTCTACTTGCATTTTGACTAGTCCATGTAGGAAACCTCTTGAACTCTATGGTAGCTTCTTTAACTTGTATTCATTCTTACATGCATGTGCGCGCGTGTGCACACACACACACACACACACACACATACACACACACACACAGAGACAGAGGGGGGGGAGAGAGAGAGGGAGAGGGAGAGGGAGGGAGAGAGAGAGAGAGCGAGATTGGCTATATGCTATTGTGTTATGAAAGTTAATAAATTTTGGATAAAAGAACCTATGTTTGTCTCATCCAGATTGCAAAGTTAAGCATTATGTACTGATTTATTTTCAATGAAACAGCCTTCAAACATATTGTTATCTAATAAATTCTGACATAATGGAAAGATACACATGTGTAATTCTCGTTTCGTTTCTGCTATGTGCTCATGACAAGTCTCATGTGAATTAGGATATGGAGCTTCTACATGGACCTATGGATTTTCCATATGTAACTTGATGAGGTCATTCTAGTTTTTCTCCACAAGCCAAACCAAACGAAACTGAGAGCCTGCTGGATAGATTTATTGTGATCCATTGCTGCAGGTGGACTGCTGAGCTATTTTTTAAATCTGGGCAAGCCAAAGTTTTATTGGTGTGGCTGTTTTTTAGATCTCTACATCAGGTTCAAATTGAGCAGTCAGAAATTATGCTCAGAATCAGACCTCTCTTAGTAGTTTCCCAATCAACAGGAACACAACCTTGCTTTCAAAGTACTGTACCATGAAATTTTAATTCTTAGGATAAGCACAGGAGTGCACATGCTGTTGATTAAGAACTAGATATTAATTTGGGATTGATCTGGCCTTGTCCTGGAAGGTGAGGGGAGAACACACATGTGGGGTGGAGCACTTGGTTTGAGATGTGCTAAAACAGAATCAAATGCCATTTAGCCAGAGTTCAAAGCTGAAAAAAGGCCTAGAAATATAGATTCTTGAAGATGAACTATGGAAGTTGGTCCTAAAGCTACACATGGACTGAGAATGGGTAGTAAGTAAAAGAAACGTTTTACACACTGTTGCTGAGGGAGGGCAAGAAGTTACATTGGATTGGACATGGTGGAGACTGTTGATGATCTTGTTGAACACAGTTTTTGTGAAATGGTGGAGGTCGAGTTAGATCAGGTTGATGAAAGGTCACGTGGAAATGGAGAGAAAGACTCTAGATATGGCATTAAGTGTTTTGTTGGGCAAACAAGCAGAGAAAGAAGGTTGTAGCAGTAAAGGTGTCATGAACAAAGGAACCATTTCCCACCTGTCCATTCATCCAGCCATTATTTTATTATGTCATTATCCAGCTGAAAGCTAGGAGGTTACATAACACACACTGTTCTTGAACAATTTATAGAGGGTTGCAAAGCATGCAGAAATGAAACAGATAATTCGTTAGAACAGAAAGAAGCAAAAGGTAGGAAGATATTTTACTGGTGGAAAAATAAGGGAGTATTCATCCAATTTCTTTTTTATGCCCAGAGAATTACATTAGGTCTTTAGCGGATAATGAGAGTGCTGGCCAGAAATGTTGTGGATTTAAGAAAGCAGAAAAGTACTAGTAATCTAGATGTTGGGGAACACATAGATCAGGAGAGTTTTTGTGGTACCCATCAGTATTGAGGTGTATTTGATACATGAGATTCTGAATACTGAAATGGAATTGTTAGCATGCTGTGTATTTAATTTACTTCAGTCATACCCAGCTACTTTTGAGTTATATATAGCTTCTACTGAATCCTTTATTGAAATAAAGAAGTCAGAAAGATGAATGCCACAGAGAGAGGGAGGGTGGGCCATGAGCCTGAGGTTCTCAGAGATGAGTCCCTCATCACTGGCATTTTGTATAATCATGGTGATACAAAACATCAGATGGTCTTGTAGTTGCCTTCATTATTAATTTTTTTCCATTGTATATTTTTTGGCTTCTTCGTCAAAAATCAAGTGTCCATAGGTGTGTAGATTTACTTCTGGGTCTTTGATTTTATCCCATTGAACAAAATGTCCATCTTTATGCCAATATCATGTATTTTTGTTGCTATAGCTCTATAGCACAACTTGAAATCAGGGATGCTGATACCTCTGCAAGTACTTTTAATGCATAGGATTGCTTTTAGCTATTCTGGGTTTTTGATTTTTCCATATATAGTTGAGAATTGTCCTTTCGAGGTCTGTATATAATTGTGTTAGTGCTTTGGTAGAAATTTCATTGACTCTGTAGATTGCTTTGGTAGAATGACCAATTTGTAATGCTAATCTTACTAATCCATGAATATAGGAGATATTTCCATTTCCTGACATTTTCTTCAATTTATTTATTAAAAGACTTGGCATTTTCATGACATAATTACTTTAGTTGCTTGAGTAGGGTTACCCAAGGATACAGTATTTGAGCCTGATGTGAAAACCAGTTTTTTAATTTTTTTTATTTATTTTTCAGTCCATTTGTCATTTGTATGAAAATGTTTAGCATCTGTATAAATTCCCAGAGGAAGTTTTAGGGTCACTTATGTATGTGTACTGTCATGCCATCTGCAAAAGCGATCTATTGTGTCCCCTAGGTCTCCTTCAGTTGTTTCATGCTCTAGCTACACTTCCAGTACTAGACTGAATAGATATGGAGAGAGTGGACAACCTTGTCTTGTTCCTTATTTTAGTGGAATTGCTTTGAGTTTCTATTTAATTTTATATTGGCTATGGGTTTTCTGGATACTACCTTTATTGTGTTTAGGTATGTCCCTTGTATCCTTAGTCTCTCCCGAACTTTTATCATGAAAGGGTGTTGGACTTTGTTAAAAGCCTTTTTTGAGTTTAATGAGATTATCATGTGGTTTCTCTTTTTCAGTTTATTTGTATGACCGATCGCCTTTTTTTATATTGAACCATCCCTACATCTCTGGGATTAAGCCTACTGGATCATGGTGGATGATCTTTTTGATGTGTGCTTGTATTAAGTTTGCAAGTATTTTAGTGAGTAGTTCTGCATCTATGTTCATGAAGAAAATTGTTCTATAATTCCTTGTTGGGTCTCATAGAATGAAGTGTGCAGTATTTGTGGAATTATTTGAGGGCTATTGCCATTAACCCTTCTTTGAAAGTCTGATGGCCTCAGAGGGCAGTGATGACACACACCTTTAATCCCAGTTCTTTGTGAGTTCGAGGCCATCCTAGTCTGTAGAGCAAGGAAACACAGTGAAATACTGTCTATTAAAAGGAAAAAAAAAAAAAAAAAGGAAGGAAAGAAAGAAAGGAAGCAAGCCAGGTAGGAATCTGTGCCAGGAGCTTTCGGCCCTGAGGATTTTTTGTGTGGTGGAATTTTAATAACTGCTTCTATTTCACTATGGGTTGTAGATCTATTCAAGTTCTTTATTTAATCTTGATTTAACTTTCATAAGTGGTACCTATTGGAAAAATTATCCATTTCATTTAGATTTTTCAATTTAGTAGAGTGCAGGGTTTTAAGTTGTGTCCTTATGGCTTTTCTGAGTTTCCTCGGTGTCCATTACTCTGCCCCCATTTTCACGTCTGATTTTGGCAATGGAGGTACCCTTCTTAGTTAGGTTGAACAAAGGCTTGTTTATCTTGTTGATTTTCCCGAAGAACCAACTCTTGTTTTTTCGTTGCCTTTTTGTTTTGTTCTCTTGGTTTCTATTTTATTGGTTTCAGCCCTTGGTTTGATTATTTTTTGCCTTTTACTGCTTCTCTTGGGTGCATTTTTCTTTTTGTTCTAGAGCTTTCAGATGTGCTGTTAAGTTGGTAACACAAGATCTCTCCAATTTTTCTATATAGGCCTTCAATGCTGTGAGCTTTCTTTTTAGCACCACTTTCATTGTGTCTCATAAGTTTGTGTATTCATTTTCACCGAATTCTAGACATTCTTTAACTTGTTCATTTCTGCCTTCACCCATTTTTCATTCAGTAGAGAGTAGCTTAGTTTCCACACGTTTTGAAGCTTTCTGCGGTTGCTGATATCCAGCTTTAGTCCATGCTGGTGTGATGGGAGGGAGAGGTCATTTCAGTTTCCTTGCATCTGATAATGGACTAAAGCTCTGACATTGTAATCCAGCTCCAATTAATTGGTGTGATTTGTAAGAGTTGCCATGCTCATGATGTCTCTTCACAGCAATAGAAACCCTAATTAAGACACTACTATTTTTAGGTTTGTTTATTTTTCATTGCATCTCAGATTTCCTGGATATCTTTGCCAGGAGTTTTTTAGATTTAACATTTCTTTGACCCAGGTATCCATTTCTTCTAACGTATCTTTATCATTTGAGATTTTCTTGTCTGTCTTTTGTATTCTGTTGGTGAAGCTTGGTTTTGTAGTTCCTGTTTGAATTTCTAAACTTTTCATTTCCAGAATTCCCTCAGTTTAAGTTTTCTTTATTGATTCCATTTCTTTTTTTTTAAAAATTAGGTATTTTCTTTATTTACATGTAAATTTCTCCTTTCCCAGTTTCCCCTCCAAAAAACAAACAAACAAACAAAAACAACAAGAACAAACCCCTGTTGCCTCCCCCATCCCCATGCCTGCCACCCCACCCTCTCCCAATTATTGGCCCTGGCATTCCCCTACACTGGGGCACAGAACCTTCACAGGGTCGAGGTCCTCTCCTCCTATTGATGATCGAATTTGCAATCCTCTACTATACGCATGCTGCCAGAACAATCAGTCCCACCATGTATGGTCCTTGGTTGGTGGTTGGGTCCCTGGGAGCTCTGAGGGTACTAGTTAGTTCATATTGATTCCATTTCTAATTCATGTCCTAAACAGTTTTATTTCCTTACACTGTTTGTTTATGTTTTCCTGGATTTATTTAAGGGATTTATTCATTTCCTCTTTAAGGACTTCTATTATACTCATAAAGGCGGTTTAAGATCCTTTTCTTTTCTTTCCATTAATTAATTAATTAATTAATTAACTTTACATCCTCATCATTGCTCCTCTTTCAGATCCCCATGACACACAATTCTTCTATGAGGAATTGCTCAGGATGATATTTCCTATCCCATTCATTTGCCTTCAAAATCTATGATGTCCTTGTTTTTAATAACCAAATAGTAGTCCATCACATAAATGAACCATATTTTCTGTATCCACTCTTTGGTTGAGGGACATCTGGGTTGTTTTCACTTTCTGGTTATTATGAATAAAGCTACTTTCAACACAGGGGAGCAAGTGTCCTTGTGGTATGGTAGAACATCTTTTTGGATATATATACGGAAGAGATGGAGCTGAGTCTTCAGGTAGAAGTATTTCCAATTTTCTGAGAAATTGCCAGCTTGATTTCCAGGTAGTTATACAAGTTTGCCATCCCACGAAGCAATGGAAGAGTGTTCCTCTTGCTTCACATCCTCACCTGCATGTGCTGTTGCTTGAGTTTTTGATCTTAGCCATTCTGATTAGTGTAAAACAGAATCTCAGAGTAACTTTGATTTGACTGATGACTAAGGACTTTGAACATTTCTTTAAGTGCTTTTCAGTCATTAGAGATTCCTCTGTTGAGAGTTTTCTGTTTACTAATTTTTAAATTGGGTTATTAAGGTTGTTGGTGTCTAACTTCCTGAGTTCTTTATATAGTTTGGCTACTAGCCCTCTGTCAGATATAAGGTTAGTGAAGATTGTTTCCCAATCTGTAGGCTACCATTTTGTCCTATCGACAGTGTCCTTTGCCTTATAGAAGCTTTTCAATTTCATGAGGTTCCATTTATCAATTGTTAAACTTAGAGCCTGAGCCATGGTGTTCTGTTCAGTAGGTTGTTTCCTGTACCAATGTGCTCAAGAGAAAAATCTCACACTTTCTCTTCTATTAGATTTAGTGTATCTGGCTTTATGTTGAGGTCTTTGATCCACTGGACTTGAGTTTTGTTCGGGGTGATAAATTTGTATCTATTTGCTTTCTTCTACATGCAGACGTTCAGCTAGACCAGTGCTGTTTGTTGAAGGTGTTTTCTTTTTTCCACTGTATGGTTTTGGCTTTTTTTGACAAGAATCAAGCATCCATAGGTGTGTGGGCTTATTTCAGGGTCTTTGATTAGATTCCATTGATTAACTTATCTGTTTCTGTACCAATATCATGCAGTTTGTATTAATATTGCTCTTTTTCTTAGTCTTTTACTTTTTGCTTTGTCTTCTTTTTGTACTTCAGCTGTGGACTATTCAGTGTCTCCTGTCATAGGGTAGCTGGGCTGCAGTGAAGAGATATTGTCTTGGCTGTTATTGATGGTCCTCTTACACTATTGTGTAGGCATCTGATTTTGGTGTGATTATAGGTCTAAGTGCTGACTTATGAGTTGGTCCTTTTTGGGTGAGTATTTAGTTCCTTGGTTTCTGTCTTCTTTGTGGATTTTCAGAGACTATGTGGGCCATATCTTGTCTGTTTTCCTGGCCTGTTTGGCTTGTGTATTCACAGCTAATGCCTGCTGGTGTTGATTGGTGGCTGGGATACTGGGATGAATTGAGGAAAGACAGGTTGTCAGAGAAGGTGTTTGTGATCTGTTGCTGATGGGATCAGAGATGAAAGGGAGACCAGAAAAGTTTTCCTGTTAGAGAGCTGGGGATGAGACTGTGGGCATTGTATCTCAGGAGTGGGAGAGGTATGGGTCTGCCTTCAGCCTACTTGTTGCCACAGGAGAAATGGCCTTTGGGTTAGCAAGGTGTGCCTGCTGAAGTTGGGAGCTGGGGCAAAGCAAAGAGTGGAAGTGGTTGGGGGGAGGTTGGAAGGGGGAGCTCTGTGAGATGCACAAAAGATGGGAGCAGGAGGACAGGCAAGGCTGCTGAGGATGTTCTGCTGTGGAGCTTGTCATGAAATTTAGGGTTTAGATCTAGGGGGACAGAAGGTGTGCAGGAGGCCTGCTTGGTTTTCTGGCAGGTGAGGGTTGTGGTTAAGCGGGGTGTGCTTGCTGGAATTGGTCCTGGGATGAAGAAGAAAGGTGGGGAGAGAGGTTGTGGGATTCACAGGGCATTTGGGCATGAACAAAGGGAGGCTAGTGTTTTATTGTAACACTAAAGACAGGACTGGGGGATTGGGTCTGGCGGAATACAGAGAAAAGAAAGTCTGTGTGAAGCCCCACCCCCTTATTAATTTCTAATTCGTTTTAGACATTACTTTTTATTTTATTTTTTTAACCTACCCTGGAGAAGGCTGACCAGTCTTTGAGCACCACAAGGAAATTAATATTTAAAAATGAAGGAAAGAAGGATTTTATTTATCATTATTCATTTTAATTAAAATTTTTGTTGATAATTTTATGTGTATGTTTAATGAAATTCTGTCATTTCCTCCCACATGTTCCTTTCTATCACACTGAACTCTCTTTCTTCCCAGGAAGCTCTGTTCCTACCCTGATGTGGTTTCTGCATACTTGACCCACTGAGTTAAATTACGGTTGCTTTCATGTGCATGGTTGGCAAGTTATTTCCTGGAGAATAGGCTGTTTATCAGTGGCTATGCCACTGAAGAAAGTGGCACCTTGCCCCCTGAAACCATGAACCACCTGTAGTCCCTCACAGCAGTGTGGGTCCCCCAAACCCTTTTGTATGTATGATGGAATGTTAATGGCCCAATCTTGTGTACTGAGTTGATGAAAGAAACTGGCATAGCTAAAAGACTGCGGTTCACAGGAGTCTTACCCATTCTCTGGCTCTTGATTCTTTCCATGCCCTCTTCTGAAATGTTCTCCGAGCCTTGGAGAGAGGTCGACGTTCCATTTAGCACTCAACAGTGACTTACTCTCAGCCTTTTGGATCAATTATGAGTTTCATTAATGACTCCTTACTTTAAAAAGCAACCTTTTAGATGAAGGTTGAGAGCACCATTAATCAAGGGGCATAAAGCTTATTATGTAGAAGGCCATTTGACCACATGTGCATTTTGCAAAACAACAATAATAGAGTCCTCCCTGGGCCTACAACCTCATAGCCACGGGGTCTTGGCCAGGTTTACCAGTATTAGGCATGAGTTACGGAGTAGGGGGCCTCTAATCAAATCAGAAGTTAGTTGTTTACTTCCATAATTATCATGCTACTTTTGAACCCGTGAGCATATCTTGCCAGACAAATTGCTAATGTAGTTTATGGGGTAAAATCTGTTGAATTGTTTCCTCCAAACATCCCACATTGAACCTTCTGGCACTGTGAAAGCTGATTGGAGGGAGGAAATTTCTAAGTTCCAGTTTGATAGTTCTGTACCTGGCACCTAAAGTATGCATGTTGTTTTTAGTCCTAGTGGGTGACCAAGAACAATGGCAGTATTCTGTACTATTTTGGGAGCCTGTGAGACATCCTTTAACAACAACTCAAATAAAGGTACTCCACACCAGATACTAGTTTTGCTATTTAATAACTTTTGAGGGAAGCATTATCCACCTGCCAGATGCCTCCGTTAATTTTTTAATTATGTTTTTTTAATATACTTACACACTAGTAGGTTTGCACAAGGGCTTCTCATATACCTGTAGTTTTGGTTAACCCTTCTCCTCACCCTCTTTCCTGCTTAACCTTTCCAACTTCAGTGTTCTACCCTTTGTGTCCCTGTCATGTGTACTCTACTCTTCCCCTTCCTCAAGGCCTCGGCTTCCCCCTAACGCCCTGTGTTATTCATTTCAAGTTAAAGACACTTGTGCCTAGGAATTTGAAGCTAGGATTTGCGTATGAAAAAGAACACGTGGTGTTTGTCTTTTGTAGGCCAGGGTTACCTCAGTCAGTATAATATTTTTCCCATTCCATTCATTTACTTGCAAGTTTCCTAATTTTACTTTTTCTTTCTAGCTTAATACATGTATATACATGTATCATACACATACCATATATACATTGTATTATATATTGTTACATATATTACATTATATTTATGTTTCCATTTCCTAGCTGTTGTGAATGGAACAGCAGGAAACATGGGTGAAAATATACATGTCACAGGCTGTAGAACCCTTTGAGCACATGCTCTGTTGTGATAAAGCTTGGCCACACAACAAATCTATTTTTAGCTTTTGAGATAGGTACAAACTGATTCTCATGGTGGCTTCATGAGTTTCCACTCCTACAGAGTGAGTAGGGTTTCCTCTTTCTCTACATTCTCTTTAGCGTTCAGTGTCATTTGTTTTCTTAGCAGTAGCTTTTCTAACTCAGGTGAGATGGAATCTCAAAGTAGTTTTAATTTACATCTCCCGGAGGATGTCTAAGGATGTTGAACAGTTTCAAAAATATTTCTTAGTCATTTGTATTTCTCTGGAGAATACTCTGTACAGTTCCTTAGCTGGTTTCTTCTTTTTTTAATTTGTTTCTTTTCTTGATATTTAGCCTTTAGAGTTATTTGTATATTCTAGACAATTCAAGGAAGATTATTATATTGATCAAATATTGAGTTTGAAAGAGTTGAACAAATCCTGTATCAGAGAAAATCCATTTTTGTGTTTAAACAGTTCTTTTAGTCCTGTCCTTACTAAGTAGCTCCTTGTGCTGGCTAGTTTTTTTTTTTTTTTTTTTTTTTTTTTTTTTAAAATTACTCAAAAAAAAGTCATCTGAAAGGAGGAAATCTTAACTGAGAAAATGTCTCTATAAGATCTGGCTGGAGGGCATTTTCTTAATTAGTGATTATAAAGGAGAGCCCAGCCCACTGTGAATAGTGCCATCCCTGGGATGGTGGTCTTGGGTTCTATAAAAAAGCAAGCTGAGAAAGCCATGAGAAGCAAGCCAATAAACAGCACCCATCTACAGCTTTTGCATCAGCTCCTGCCTCCAGGTCCTGGCCCTGTCTGAGTTCCTGTCTTGACTTCAGTGATGGATTATGATGTGGAAGTGTAACCCAAATAAATAAACCTTTTCCTCCCCAACTTCTATTCCTCATGGTGTTTCAATATAGCAATAGCAACTCTAACTAAGACATAACTATCCTTCAAGTCTTATTGAAGAAGTATTCTCTTTCTCTATCTCCCCTCCTCTCATTTATTTAGTTTAACAAATAAATAACAAGGCATGCACACAGATATATTTCATGGGTCAAGTGGTGAGTTCATTGGTGCTTAATAAACATAACTGAAAAAAAACTACACTCCTAACTTTCAAGATTTTGTGCTTTTTTTCTTTTTTGATGATTGAGCTATGTATTATTTCTAAAATGTCTTCATTTTTCTGACCGCCAAATATTAAAGGCAACAGCAGAAGCATTTATAATTACTATAGTGATTGTTGTTTCAACATAATAATGTGAGACTGGTAAATAGAGCTTGCTTGTATAAATACACTATAGGAGATTTTATCTTTTAATGTGTAACCCAGAAAATGGAATTATGAAAAGCTAACAATGAACATTTTGTATCTATGTGGTTCTGCCCTGGTTCCAGTTCTGTTGCTGTGGTAAAAAGCAAAGGTGGGGAAAAGGTGCTTATTTTAGTGCAAAATTCCAGGCTATAGTCTGCCATTGCAGGTAAATCAAGCAGAGGATGGCCTGGGAGGAGAGGTCTTTGATCCTATGAAGACTTGGTAGATGCCCCAGTGTAGGGGAATTGAGGGCAGGGAGATGGGAGTGGGTGGGTGGGTAGAAGAACACCCTCATAGAAGCAGGGGGAGGGAGGATGGGATATGGGGTTTCTGGGAGGGGTGGAAACTGGGAAAGGGGATAATATTGGAAATGTAAATAAAGAAAATATCCAATAAAAAATAGTAATTAGTCACATCCAGTCAGGAGCAGAGAGAGCATAAATGCATGCACGTCTACTTCTCAACCCACTTCTCTATTCTCATGTAATTCAGGATCCAGACCTAGGGAATTGTACTGCCCACTTTTACACCAGGTCTTCCCACATCAATTAACATATGTAATCCAAACAACCCCTCACTGGCAGGCACACAGGTCAGCCTAACTGACTCTCTTTTCTCTAGTGTTTCTGGACTGCCTCAAGTTGACAATGAAAAACTAGCAACCATCATAGGTTATTTTCTTTTTTCTTTTTCTTTTCTATTTTTCTTGTTTGATGAATTCCTTATTATTTTGTATTTGTCTTTTAGTTTTTATGGAATAATGTATTACAGAAATTCAAATTAAGATGGGTATGGGCACAAGTATAAATGCTATCCAGATCAAGAGATAAAATTTGTGACGTAATTGTGACACTGTGGGTCCCTCGATAGTCCTCCATTTTTGTCCTCATTAGAAGTAACCATCCTGTTGATTATGGTTTCAGCATGTGTGCCTATCATGTGTTATCTGGAAGACTCCATTGCAAACTAGTGAACGAATGATGGAGCATTTCAGCAGTATGACAAAAGTGGTTTTGATCTGGAGTCACCTTTCTAAAGCCATACTTAGGAGCAGAGTTTTATGGTTGTGTGTTAAGTTCACTTTTTGTACACTTCCAAACTGTTTCCCACAGGGTTTGCATACACTTACATTCTTACCAACAGTTCAGAGTTCTGAGGTTTTTTTTTTTAAATGAGAAATTAAAATTAATAAATTCATTATTTTAAGCGTATGAGGGTTTTATCTGTATATATGTTCATGCACTACATGTGGTTGGTGCTCACAAAGGACAGAGAGGACATCAGATCCTCTGAAGTTGGAGTTATAGGTAGTTGTGAGCTGTTATGTGGATGCTGAGATTTGAACCCTCTAGAAGAACAGTCAGTGCTCTTAACTGCTGAGCTGTCTCTCTCCAGCCCTGAGTTCTTACTTTTCTCTATTAAACTAGCTCACGGGATTACTAGTTTTACAAATCCACTTCCCTGATTTTATGTGTTTACCACATGGCCCATTATTGTTTGAATTTTATTTTCTTTATTACTAACAAAGGTGATTTTAAAAATTTCTTATATCATTTAGAGCATATTTATCTTTTGTTTACTGTTTGAGAATTTCATTCTTGAATATGTGTGTTTTGATCACATTAACACCCTGCTCCTTCACTGCCAACTTCTGCCTTCTTTTCCACCCAACAGTATGCATTCTTTTAAATGCTGTGAATCTATTTAGTGCTTCCAGTTTGTGCATGGGCAAGCTGTCAGGGGTCACATCCCAACACAGTAGATAATTCTACCCTGACTGACCATCAATTGCAATAGTTTCTTAGCTAGGAGTGGGACTTTGTAAATCCCTTCCTCATCTGGGCTGGGGCTCTGCTGTCTTGATCTTGTGTATTCAGTCATAGTTACTGTGAATTCATGTGTAAAATATCCCATTGTGGTCAGAAAATAACTATTTCATAGCAGTTCCATTTGTAGTTCTTCTTAACCAATGATTGTTGTATTATGTCCAGTTCTGCCATCTATATCTATCTATCTATCTATCTATCTATCTATCTATCTATCTATCTATCTATCTATCTAATGTTTATATATTTCCATGAATATTTTGATCATATTCTTTTTCTACCCCACAAATCATTCTAGCTCCTCATCATCTGCTGTTTCACTATCCACTGAACTTCATGTTTTCTCTCTCTCTTTTTTAAAAACTCAAACCCTAAACTAAGCAAACCCCTTCCCTCTCTCTTTCTTTCTCTCTCTCTCTCTCTCAAACACACACACACACACACACATGCGCGCACACACACACACACATACACACACACACACACACACACACACACACACAAATAACTTGGAGTCTGCTTTATGTTGTCCAACTACTCCTGAGGCCTACTCTGGAGTGTAGTTGACAGATCCAGTGTAATGCCATTGAAGAAAACTGACTTTCCCTTTCCCAACAGCTATCAGTTACAATTGCAAATAACTTCTTGGTTAGGGATAGGAGTATGTCTATTTCTTTTTCTGTGTGCTGAGATTTTGTCTGGCTTGAACTTATATGGATATTGTACATGATGTTACAACCTCTGTGAGTTCAAGTGTACATCAGTCCTGTTGGATCTAGAAAACTCCATTTCTGGTTCTGGTCTGGACTGGTGCCCTGGGCAGACTTTGGGCAAGAACTCCACAGCCAGTCCCACAACATACAGAGGAAGCTCTACTTCTATGTGCTCTAACACTAGTAGGATCATAGGATCAGAGGTGAGGAGGAAACAACATCTGCCCTAACACCAGGAGTAACTGGGATCAGTGGTACCCAGGCACCCAGGAACTCCACCTGACCAGTGGCACAGTTTCCTTCCTGTCTGAGCCAGTACCCTGAGCAGACCTCGGGAGCAAACTTCACAGCTTGTCCCACAACACCCAGAGGAAGCTCGACTCCCACATGTTCTAACATGCCCAGGTTCATAGGATCCTGGGATCTCAGGAGCTTGGTCACATCAGGATCTCAGGGTCTCAGAAGCAGCTTGACTCCCAGGAGCTCTGACACACTCAGGATCTCAGAATCACAGGATCACAGAGATAGCTTGACTCTGAGGAGTTCTGACACAACCAGGATCACAGGAAGGAAGGCTCCAATCAGATATAGTGAGGGCAGGGAGCACTAGAGATAATCAGAAGGCAGGAGGCAAGTGTAAGAACATAAGCAACAGAAACCAAGACTACTTGGCATCATCAGATCCTAATTTTCCAACCACAGAGAACCCTGGTTACCCCAACATACCAGAAAAGCAAGACTCTGATCTAAAATCACATCTCATGATGCTGATAGAGGACCTTAAGAAGGACATAAATAACTCCCTTAAGGAAATACAGGAGAACACAGGTAAACAGGTAGAAGCCCTTAAAGAGGAAACACAAAAATCCCTTAAAGAATTACAAGAAAACACAATCAAACAGGCAAAAGAAATGAACAAAACCATTCAAGATTTAAAAAGGGGTATAGAAACAATAAAGAAATCACAAAGGGAGACAACCCTGGAATTAGAAAACCTAGGAAAGAGATCAGGAGTCATAGATGCAAGCATCACCAACAGAAGGCAAGAGATAGAAGAGAGAATCTCAGGTACAGAAGATACCATAGAAAATATTGACACAACAGTCAAGGAAAATGCAAAAAACAAAAAGCCCCTAGCCCAAAACATCCAAGAAATCCAGGACACAATGAGAAGACGAACCTAAGGAAAATAGGTTTAGAAGAGAGTGAAAAATTCCCAACTCAAAGGGCCAGTAAATATCTTCAACAAAATTATAGAAGAAAGCTTCCCTAATCTAAAGAAAGAGATACCCATGAATGCACAAGAAGCCTACAGAACTCCAAACAGACTGGTTCATAAAAGAAATTCCTACTATCACATTATAGTCAAACACCAAATGCACAAAACAAAGAAAGAATATTAAATGCAGTAAGGGAAAAAGGTCAAGTAACATATAAATGCACACCTATCAGAATTACACCAGACTTTCCCCCAGAGATTCTGGACAGATGTCATACAGACCCTAAGAGAACACAAATGCCAGCCCAGGCTACTATACCCAGCAAAACTCTCAATTACCATAGACAGAGAAAACAAGATATTGCATGAGAAAACCAAATTTACACAATATCTTTCCACAAATCCAGTCCCACAAAGGATAATAGATGGAAAACACTAACACAAGGGGGGGAAACTACACCCTAGAAAAAGCAAGAAAGTAATCTTTCAACAAATCCAAAAGAAGATAGGCACATAAAAATAATGCCATCTCTAACAACAAAAATAACTGGGAATGATAATCACTTTTCCTTAATATCGCTTAACATCAACAGAATCAATTCTCTGATTAAAAGACATAGCGTAACAGACTGGATACATAAACAAGACTCAGCATTTTTCTGCATATAGGAAATGCACCTCAGTGACAAAGACAGACACTACCTTGGAGTAAAAGGTTGAAATACGATTCTCCAAGCAAATGGTCCCAAGAAACAAGCTGGAGTAATTCTAATATTAAATAAAATCGACATTCAGCCAAAAGTTATCAAAAAGGATAAGGACACTTCACACTCATCAAAGGAAAAATCTACCAAGATGAACTCTTAATTCTGAATTGTATCAACATTCATAAAAGAAACTTTACAAAAGCCAAAGCATACATGGCACCCCAAACAATAATAGTGGGAGACTTCAACACCCCACTCTCAGCAATGGACAGATCATGGAAACAGAAAC
>JADRCD010224069.1:12495-23663 GCA_019843815.1 Montemys delectorum | reverse complement strand
CAGCAGCAGCAGCAGCAGCATGCCACCCTGCCTCAGAAAGCAGCAGTTCACACTTAAGAAGTGGATGAGCTGGCACACAGCAGGGGCATAGATGCCAGGAGCACTTTGGGGCATAGGCCTACCTCCCCAGCTATGTGTCCTGGATGCTATTCTCTGCTCAGAATTTGCAAGCAGTTTCTTATGTCCACTTGCCTTCCTGTTGGGGTACATCTATACTCACACTGTGACACCCCCAACCCTGGCTATAGGAGGGTCTAAGAAGGTCTAAGGTGACAGATGTATTCACAACCTCTCAGGTGTATCTATGTCTCTATGGGGTACCAAAGTAACCACCCCCTTAACTTTCAAAGTTAAAGTCATGCACAGTCTCCCTCTGGACAAAGGGATTTTCCCTCTATATTTGCCTTTGGGCTACTTTTTAAATCCCTGGCAAGAAAAAAATTTTTCCTGAAGATGGGGGGTGGGGATAATGACCACCACTGAGATTATATTCTGCTTTTGGTCCCCAGAGAGAAAAAAAAATGTAATGTATTCTATCTTTCATAAGGAGCCTATGATAGGCTCAACTTTAGAATATTGTAATTTACTAAGAGGAAGGAGGTAAAAACCCCTCAGAGCCACAAGCAAGTCGGTGGGAAACTAGGCCTCAAAACTGAAAATGAAAAGTCGACCTGGGGGAAGATTTTTAAATAAGTGGGTCAGAGGGACCAAGAGGAGATGAGGCGATCAATCTTAGCCCCCTGACAGCTCCCTCCGATTGCATCAAAGAATTTGGCTCTTTGGGAAAGCAGAGGGAACAGCCTAAATTCCACATCCCTTAAAAAGGCCTGAGGGAGGGGGTAGCCAAAGAGAAAGGTGATTCTGGGAGATCTAGGAAACAGATGGGAAATGGGGACAGAGGGAAAGCGCTAACTTGGGTGGAAAGTTTGCCCCGGAGAACTCCCACGGCTCTGGCCTCCCATCCCCTCCCCCACTCTTCGCTCTCTGTCGCCTAGCCTAGAGGAGAAGGCTGGTTAGCAGAGAAATGGCAACTCAGCGGAGAGCTGGAACTAGAAACTTTCTGTCAATGTACCGTCCGCGTGGGTGGTGGTGAGTATTTAAAGAAAGAAAGAAAAAGAAAAAGGCAGAGAAGTTTGCCGAGAAGCCGGGGGAAGGGTGGGGGACCTGGAGGTGGTGGGTGCAAGGACAGAAAGAGGCAGGCTCTTGGAAACTGCTCTTAACTAGGCCAAGGAGGGTGGTGTGTACCTCAGCTAAAACAAAACAAAAAAAAAACAAAACAATATATATATTTTCCTGGGTGGTGGTTAGCAGAGGAGAATCCAAATAGTAGCTGTCTGGAAAGGAGTCCTGTAGAGTGAGGCCTGAGGGAGGGCCTTCTCCCTGGCAGCAACCTTGGGCATCTCCACAAGCTTTGTAACAGGCGCTCCAGCTGGCTGCAGCGTCCACGGATCTTCTAAGGCAACCAGAGCCCAGACTGTCCTGCAGGAGAAATACAGCTCGCTAACTCTTGAGGACAGATTTTACGGCCAGATTAGTGAACAGTAGAAAACTTGGGTGTTAAAGGGGGGAACCCTCCCTTCCAGAGACATCCCTCCTGCCCTGTCTGCTACCTTACAGCACAGATTTTTTTTTTTTTTTTTTTTAATCCATGTCTTTAACAGCTTTAGATGAGTACCTGGAATCTGGAAAACAGAAGGGTAGGCCCTATTTTTGTTTAGAGCTCCAGCTCCAAGCCACGATATATCAATATATCTAGCTAAATTCTCTCTTATCCAGTTCTTCTCCAGCTAGATAAATAAGCAATCCACTCTTCCCTTCGCAAGCCAAACATGACCCTTCACATAGTTATATCATTCAGAAATGGTATTCAGGGAAGAGAAAAAGAAAAGGAGAGACAGACCCTTAAGCGTTATTTGATCCCAATCAAACTTTGCACGCCCCTCTGCCTTTAATTTATATCCTGACCCAATGCTAAATTGCTTGCTGCCCGGATGAGCCAAGTCCAGTTTTAAAAAAAATCCTACTTGGTGGGGAAGGGGCGTATTATTCAGGTTGGTTTTTTATTGTTATTTATTGTTGCATAAAGACTGTAATTACTAACCTTGGACTGCCAGGATACAACATAAAAATGAAAATCAGCCCTTGCTTTAAGGCTGAGGGCCTGGAACAATTCTTATCCCTCCCCCCCCCCCCATATCACCACTACCACCAAATATATGCTCCTAATTAAGCAATGCGGGTTCATCGCTTACAATTAGAATTATGTAACTCTTCAGCAGGCAGCCATCGCTTCTCTTTCAACGAATTAGCTCCATATTTCAGCCTCCCTGTCTCCTCGCTCTTATCGGATACTGCGATGCGGTGGTGACATTTCATCTTTGACAGACCCTCTCCATCCTCGCTCCAATGTGATAAAACTTTTATGGAACCAGGACTAAGAAATGAAGTTTTCCCAAGCCTCGTGGAAACGGAGCCTCACGTTAGCCTGGGGACCATTTTATTTACGCTTGATTTCTACAGCTTGCCCTCACCCCCTTCTCTTCCCTGGCAGGAGAAATCTAACCAGCCTTCCTCTTCCTCTTCCCTGGGCTTCATTTAGTGACTGAATTTCACTTTAGTTTGAAGGCTTGACCTGAGAAGATTCGGCTTCGGTTTGTTATTGTTTTTTCCCCTAGATTAATCATTTTCCTTTGTTTTCATTTTAGACCCAATGATGGTTGGGCTTCGGGTCACGTGACAGCCTCTTTGTAGCTCCGGAAGAGAACCTGAAGTTTAGGTTGCCTGGAAGAAGCAGTAATAATAAGCTAGATTTGGGGTTGACTTGATGTGAGCCGAGGGGGTCCATGGAGGTGGTGCTCAAAGGGACAAAAAGGGCCAATGACTAAGAAAAATAGACATGAAAAGAGGCTAAACAGACTTCGCCCAAGATTCCCTTCCCTCCCCCACCCTCCCAAGCTTGTTACTTAAACCTTAGCTGAAGAACTTGGCAGAATGGTCCAGACTGGCAGAAACTGAGCAGAAAGCAGAAAGGAAATCTGGGGAGGGGAGACCGGGGCCTGAGCAATGGGCAAAGAGGCTGGGAAGCATCACCCATGCCTTCCTGCTACGGGACATTTGGCCCTTAGAGCCTTTTCTGCAACCTGAACTGGACCACCATGACAAGATAAAATTGATAACAGAAAGTTTATTCAAGAATTGTTTTGACAGACAACTCTTTTAACTAAGGAAAAAAGAATAACTACGGAAGAACAACGAAAGTTCCAAGAGAGAATTAACTTCTTATCTCTACAAATTCAGGACTATACAGTGACATTTAGGAGCTGAGTTCATGCCTTTTAGAACTAATTACAATTGCTCATAAGTACGAGTTTAACATAAATCTACAGCTCTTGTCTAGAATACAATAAAAACTAAAATAGCTGGTTTTACATGACAGGAAACACAACATCCTTTATAACAAGTAAATACTAAAAAAGTACATTTTTCCTTTTTTTTTTTTTTTTTTCCCTCATAAAAATACATAATGTAGGGGGATAAATAATACAAAAAAAAGAAAATATTTTAACAGGCTATAACCAATAAATATATATGAAAATGTTCACTAGAACACACACTTTTTGAGCGAAGCTGGACTTTCTGCAGGCCCAGACATCTCTCTCAGTTGTTTTTTTTTTTTTTTTAATATCCATTAAAATGTAAACTCCAAGTGCAACAAGACTGTCCTGTCAGGAACTGGAGCAAGGTACACAGGCCCAGCTGCAGCACCTGCCTAGGACAGACAGTTTGTTCAAATATACCCTGTTTTCACGTTAAGTCAAGAGAATAACAGAAGTAAAAGGGAAGTGGAGAGCTTTCCGTGGTGAGAGTGGGATGGGGTGGGAGCTGAGAGGCTATAGAAGGGGCAAGCTTCCAGTCCTGACGGATTGCCTGCCTTAGCCTCTGAACTTTTCCTTAAAAGAAAAAAATATATATTTATTTATATTATAGGCAGCTCTGACTTTCAGGATATCTTACCATCCCTGAGCCCTCTGAAAATTGTAATCAATAGGGGTGGGGTGTAGATATGAATGTCCTTAGAGCAGAAAACCATAGGGCTAGAAATAATGGCCATAACAAGAAGCCTAACTGATGGGGGGCAAGTTCAAGCTTAAGAGAAGTAGGAGAGAAATGTACTTTGTGCCCTTCGATTTAAATATGTTTTCTTATTTTTCCATAAGGAAACTGAAAGGGAGAACAAAAAAAAAAATCAAGATTTGGGGGAAATAACCCACAGAGATGCAAGGTAAGTTGATTGCTTGATGATAGCCAAGCCATTAAATTTTGAATGTGCTTCTCTGCCCTGCTTGCCTATCTTGGCTCCCTCTACCCGACTCCACTTCACCTCTCCAATCTGAAATTCCAACTTGCTAGTGCTGGAACCCTGGGAACCCTGGGATTGATGTGGTCCGTCTCCAACCTGCTGTGGATTCCTTTCCAACGGTTGTTGGCAGGCAGATGGAACCAGGCCTGGAGGACTTAAAAATGACAGCCCCTCGGGCCTGGGAGCAGGGAAGGCACCCCAGGCCTGTTCTGTTTCTGGAAACCCTGGTGGCCATCCCAAACGCACACCTCTTTCAGGACTCCAAACCGCGCCCATCCCCCAGTTCCACCGTCTCCCAGGCCCTTAACCTCACCCCCCCCTCCTCCCCAGCCCGGCCCTCCCATCACAGGTGTGTCAGTTTGGGTGCTTCTTGGATTCTACCCTGAGGCGGTGCGTGGTGAGAGGAGAGGTCTGTGTACGTGGGGTGAGGGTCACAGGGTCCGTGATGCTGGCTGGAGGCCATAGGGGCCGCCCCGTTGTAGTCCAGGTTCCCCGAGGGGTGGTGGGAAAGGTGATTGAGGCCGTAGAGGGAGGGGCCGGCAGGGGGCGGCAGCGGATCCGCGTAGCCACCCCCGCCCACGTACACCGGACTGCCCTGCATGGTGGGCGTCCCGTAGGCGCCCCCGTTGGCTTGGAGGACGTGGGGCTCATATTCCGGCGCCGGGGTCGGGGGATACTTCTGTGGGGCGCCGCAACCCTTGAGAGGGGGCTGGTAGTTAGATGGCAGCGCGTAGGCATTCTGGTGGCCTTTGCCGAAGGCTGGTGGGGACGGGCTGTCATAGCTGGGGGTCATGGAGTGTAAGGCGTTCATGAAGCCGGCCGTGGACTGCATGGGCTGCGGGGGGCTTCCGGCCGGAGAGGGACCCCCGGAGGACGAGGCCAGCCCCTTGGCCTTCTGGTCTTTCTTGTACTTCATGCGACGGTTCTGGAACCAGATCTTGATCTGGCGCTCGCTGAGGTTCAGCAGGTTGGCCATCTCGACCCGGCGCGGCCGGCACAAGTACCGGTTGAAGTGGAACTCCTTCTCCAGCTCCACCAGCTGCGCGCTCGTGTACGCTGTCCGCGCCCGCTTGGACGCCGACGACCCCGGGGGGCTCTTGTCCCCTCCCCCGCCGCCGCTGCCGCCCCCGCCGCTGCTGCCGCCGCCGCCGCCGCCACCACCACCACTGCCGCCGCCGCCGCCACCACCACAACCTTCTGCTAGACCCGAGGGGGGGAGGGGTGGGAAGGGGAGAAAATGAAATAAAAGATAATTACTGAACACGCCGAAATTGAATGCATCGTTTCTTAATAAATCCAGGCCTGGACTCCGAGGCCCCGCTGTCCTCCCCCCTTCGCGTCCCCGCCTCCTCCTCTACACCCCCCCTTCCTACCTCCCGTCGCATTAGCGGACACTCTATAATAGTGGCATTTATTAAGAGACCTGTTCTCCTCTCTCTGCCCCGGCTTATGAAAATTTGATCATGTCACACAGACAGAGAGCTGCGTGGCCATTTATTTAGGGCTAGGTTTTTTGCGTGTGCGAGCACCCCTCCCCATATATCCAAATCCAAGTCTGAGAGGATTCCTCTCTTCTGTCCGCCCTCTTTACAAGACAGGTGACTGGGAACACCTTGGGGGGGGGACTGGACACGAGTGGGCAGGGCCTGGAAGTGTGGCACGTAGAAGCTCTGGTGGCTGCAGGCCGGGAGGACCCCAGGCTGCCTGAGCGATGGTGATTAATACCCACAGTAATCATACTTAATAACAATCTATCCTTGATGACTCTGTGCCTCCAGGCGGTGCGGCCTTGGGAAGGGCTGTGAGGCCAACCGTCCCACCTCCTGGAAACTCTTGGAAACCCAGGCGGGAGGATGGTTGGCGGGACTGAGGGTTGGCCAGGTCAGAGGTCATCAGGTGGTGAGAGGTAGCTAAAAAAAAAACACTAGGCAGCCACCTAATATTGTTTCTAGGCCGCCTTGTGGGCGCCTTGGGGTCGGATGCTATAATAACAGCGACATTCCTGGGCTGGACAAAAGCTGACGGGAGTCTAGGAAGGCAGAGAGCTGGTACCTGTGCCGGGGGAGCTGTTTTTCAGCTTGGACGTTTGCCTCGACTCTTTCATCCAAGGGAATATCTGTTTGGTGAGGGTGGAGTTGGAGCTGGCACCGCACTTGGGGGGACCGCTTTTGCTGGGCCCGCCCCCGTTATTGCTGTTGCTAGTGGTACTGGTAGGTGCGGCGCTGGGTGGGGGTGAGCCCGGAGGTGCGGGCAGGGGCTCTGGGGCCAGGCCTGGCCTCATGCAGCTGCCGTTGAGCTCCTTGCTCTTGGCATGGGGGGCGGCATTGCCCAGGGACTGCAGGGAACAAGCTGAGCGCTGGTAGTCACCCTCCAGGTGCGTGGCGGCCTGAAAGGGGGGCTGGGGAGGCCCGTCGTAGCCGAAACCATTGCTGCCAGGGTACGAGGAGTAGCCTCCGAAGAGCGCAGCTGCGGTGTTGTCGTAGTAGGTGGCTTTCTGCATCGCTGGGCGAGGCCCGGGCAGTGGGTGGCAACTTGCAAGGGCCTGATACCCTCACGACCGGACATTGGCACCCCTGGGGGTCACGTGACACGCCGGACCCCCCTCCCCTTTCTGCCCCCCTCCTCCCGGGTCTGTTCCAAGCGGCTGACCTGCGGGGCGAGAGAAGAGACAGAGAGGGGGAGAAGAGGACTGGGCCTCGAATCCATCTTAGGAACTAAAAAGGGAACTGACATCAATAGTTTTTTTTTTCTTCTCCCCTCGACAGTATCTCTGCAGCAGACGCTGAGACCGAGTATCTAACCTGACATGGATGTTTCTCACTTCAACTCTAATTTTAAAGGGAAAAAGAAAACACCGATTTTCATTTCCATTTTTTACAAAGTCAAGACTGTAACACCTTCGAGGGACGCTTAGGAACAGAACACCACTGTTTAGTGGACCATTGCCTCTCTCTGGCGACCACACTAACTAATCCCTGGACTCTTCTACAATTTCTCTTACACACACACCTCCAATTCCCCAACCCTGGGATGGGGCAATTCCAGGAAGAGGCTACAATTAGACTCCAAAATAAAAGCATCCCAGAGGTCCTCCTTCCCTTAGAGAGGCCTCTCTGCCTCCTGTCTCTCTTCCCTTCCATAGCCTTCCACCTAAGCAGAGTGTAGCCTGGAAGGAACTTGCAGATCTTGGATCCAAGCCGGACTGAAAAGCAAGTTCATCTGGGACCCCTTCCCTGCAGAGTCATAGCAGCCTAAGGCAGAAAATTCCTGAAGATTTTTAACCTCAGAGGCAGTGAAACCAAGTTTCATCCATCTACGTCCCATCTGAAGGTGCCATCACCTCCAGTCTTGGCTCAGGCAGGCCTGGGACATAGAAGCCAGAGGCCCCCGTGGAGCCTCCAAATGGACCATGATTGTTTAGATTTCCCAGGCAAGGCTGGTCGGTGCTATGACCATTTGGCTTGGGTCTTCCCCACCCCCAATCCATAACAATCTGTTTTCTTTTATTTCTCAGGAAAAAGAAAAAAGAAAAACCTGTGCATCTGCTGGAGTTTCTTTTCCACTGAGATGGGGGGGGGGGGAGAATTATTTAGGATGGTAAAGACTCACAAAACAATTTGAACAGTATTCCTCTCTGGATTCAAAGGGGAGGTTGTTTACTGAGGTACCCAACAACAAAAAAATAAATAAAATAAAATTATGTTCACTATGTTTAACACAGCCTTTTTAAAGTGTACCAGAAAAAAAAAATAAAGCTGGACCAGGTCAGGGGTTTTTTTTTTGTTCTGAAATTTCTGACCCCCATCTCTTTCTCTGTGTCTTCTCCGGCCCTCTCATGGACACATGATCCTCTCTGTGTCATGTGCTTTGGGCAAAACTTAAAATATCATTCAGCCCAGCTGGTCAACTCCAAAGAAAACTTGGTAAAAATGAAATGAAAAAACTTCAGGTGAGGCGAGCCCCTCCCACACGCAACCGCTGCCTTTATGACACAGATCCGTACTTAAAAGGGAGCTGAAAGAGCTGGTTTCTGGGAAATTTTTGTTTCTGGAAATACACACGGGTCTGCAAAGCAGCAGGTCCTTCCAGGGAGGACTGGAGTTCAATTGACCAGGCTGACCCAATCCCTTTATTATTATTACCATTAGCCTCTGATGATTTAACCAAAATTAGCTTCGGAGCAGCCCTGGCTGAAAGGGAGAATTAATTAACCGACATCAGTTGAGTTTGTTATTAATAGATAGAGAAGAGAATGAAATAAAAACCTTGGAGGGGGGTAGCTGGCTGGGCCCTGGCTTTATTTAGTCTAAATGATTGTTACAGTAATAATGATGATGGTGGTAATAACAACAACAACAACAACCACAACAAATAAAAACCCAGTAATTCGACTAGACGCCTGGGGCCGAATTTTCTGTCGCTCCCCCAGCAATAAGCCCGAAACCATCGCAGGACAGAGGCCAGGCGAGTGTGGGAAGCGAAGGAGCCAGAGACGTGATAGGAAAGAATGGAGACTCCTCTGGCGGTGAGACAAGGCCAGGAAGGTTTGTGGATTCGGAGAGCCTCCAGCTGCCGCTGCTGGCGGGCTGTCTGGCCGCTGCGGCGGCGGCGGTGGCTGGCGAGGAGCTACCAGCCTCCTGCTCAGGCTCAAGGAGGCGAGAAGAAACCGATCGGGACGCCGAACTGGTTAGCTGCGGCAGGTTCCAAGCACACCGGGCCGGGCCCGGGCCGAGCTCCGCGGCAGCAAGTTTGGCGCTGGAGGTAACCGAATTAAAAGGCGCCTTAGCAACTCTGCTCCGGGACTTTGCCTAACAGGGCTCCAAGCTGGAAGGCGCAGAGGCCTGGCTCAATGGGATAGTAAGGAACCCGAAGGTGCCCTGGGGATCTGAAATCTGGGATCCAGAAGAGGGGGTGGGGAGCAGCTTTACCCAGCCAAACAAGTCTATTTCCCTTGCCTCCATGTTGGAAAAATTCAGGCTCCACACGGCTTCTCTGAAGGGTGGGATGGAGACAGTGGCTCCGGGCTTCCCCTCGGGGTCTCGCTAGAGAAGGGAGGCAAGCCCCCCCTTCCAGAACCCCACCTTTCCAGGCACACTCCTGGGAGAGCCGGGAAGGGTAACAATAGCTGGAGAAACCCCAGGAGAGAGGATAGGCCACCTTTCAAGACTTTAAAAAAAATAATGAAAGAAAGAAAAATAATAAAAGGATAAGAAAGGGAAAGAGAAAGGTTTGACTCTTCTTAGCAAACGGGGGAGAGGGGATTCAGCCCTGAATCTGACTGCTAGAAGGGAAGAGGGAGGAAAAGGAGAAAAGCGGAAAGGGAGAGAGAGGGAGGGAGGGAGGGAGGGGGAGAGAGAGAGAGGGAGAGAGAGAGAGAGAGAGAGAGAGAGAGAGAGAGAGAGAGAGAGAGTCGCTGCGTGGAAGGAAGCTTAAAGCTTGTGAACTCTTCTTGAACCGAGATTGGAGTCATATGGGCCATAAATCATTGAGACATACTCTCCGCCATTCACAAACTGATAGCCTATTTCAGTCCAGCTTACCTTAGCCACCGACGAGGGGAGAACAGGCAGACATAATATATATTCACATCGAGCCCCAGCGCGAGCGGCAGGCGAGAAATCTCCCCTCCTTGAAGGCAAAGGAAAAAAAGACCACTGTTTAAAGCTGCGTCGCACCCCCCCTCCCCAAAGCCACCCCGGCTGGGGAGCCCGAGGGGCAGACCGGCCAGAGGAGCCGCGCGGCGTCCGCTTCAGTTCACTCGGCTTTAGAGCGGGGGGTGCGCAGGAGGGAGGGGTAGGGGAGCGGGGTGGGGGGAGAAAATATCAGACCGAAAGGTGCTGGGAGGCTCAGCTCGCCGAGAATCCAGCTCCGGGCTTCAGCTCGGCCAAGCCGCCACAGTGTGGTTGCCCTATAAGACTGGTACGCCCTACTCTCCGTAACAATGGCCTCTGCTTTTGCACAGGGAAAAAAAAACCACACACACACACACACACACACACACACACACACGCTCGCCCCCCCCCCACCTCTCCCCTTTAGCAAGCATAGATGCCTGATAAGGAGGGAAGGTGATTGTGGTGATGAGTGGTGGTGGGGGGGGGTACCTCCCCCAAATAACAGTGTGAAGCAAAGAAAGTAGAAGCTGCTCTTGTTTTGTCTTGTTTTTTGTTGTTGTTTTTTTTCAAGCAGGAATTTTTTTAACATTGAGATGGGGGGAGAAGAGAAGAGCAAAATGCAAAAAAAAAAAAAAAAAGCTGGTAGAGTTCACATAGTGCCCCCCCCCCCACCTTATTCAGGTCCCACTATTGGACCATTATGCTAATTCGAGAAATAGCCTCGGGAGACCTAGTCAGAAACTGGCTTGGCTGGGCCAGGGGTGCTGGGTGTCTCTCCTGCTCACTCACAGGAGGCCCACAGGAGGACTTTTTTTTTAAGTAGACACTCCCGATGGTTGAGTCCTTGATCCCAGTCCCTGATCCTGATCCTTCTCCCCTCCCCACACCCCACCCCAGTCTCTAATGGGGGAGAGGGACAAGGCCAAACTTCACACACACACACACACACACACACACACACACACATACACGCGTGCGCGCACACACCCCTTTTGAGAACAGACAACTAGCGCTAGCAGTGAGCGATGATTAAGAACCCAGAACATCTTGCAGGGGGAGTGGGGTTGGAGGGAGGGTGACAGAAGGAAGGATCCTGCGGTTTAACTGGAGCTCCAGACAGCGGGTCAGGAGAAGGGCTCTGAGAACTTCAATGGGTCGTTTCTGTTAAGATTCTCACCTCAGGATGGGCAGAA
>JADRCD010224069.1:0-12095 GCA_019843815.1 Montemys delectorum | reverse complement strand
CACCACCACCACCACCACCACCACCACCACCACCACCACCACCATGGTCTGCTCGGCAAGCCTTTTATGACTCTTGGCCCAAGTGAAGGAGCTACAAAAGCTGAAAGTTTTCTTAGGGTGTGTTTGAACAGGGCAGGCAAAAGCAAGTAGGAGGCTTGTAGGAGGAAGACAGGAGCCAAGAATGTAGGTGTCTGCAAATTTTGGGCCAGGGGGTGGGGAAAGAGCCATTGGCAGTAGAGGCAAGAAGACAAAAAGAGCCCAGGCCAATTCTACGGGCTGGAGTGCCTGCAGGCTGCCTAACTGCTGACTTAGGGGGATGACACAGAAAGCAGCCAGTGTCTCTTTTCTATACGGATGGCTTGGAAACTGGTTCTCTTAACTTCAGGACAGATCCAGCCAGGAGCCTGTGCTTTTCTGATTAGGGCACTTCTTTGCCTTCTCCCACCTGGACACACCAGGACAGGCATGGGACAGGGGAACAAAGGTGAGAGGTCTCCAGCTAGTTTCTCCCCTCCAGAGAGGATGCCATGGTCTCCCACGAGCAATAGTTCTCTTACCTCTCCCACCCACCCAAGGCTCTTCTTTAGGGGTGGTAAAGGAGACCGGCCCTTGGCTTAGGGCCCCACTGTTTCTAAGCCCATCAAAACAGGCCAAATGGGCTGGAACAACTGGTTTTTCTGGGGCCCTGTGATACAGAAGGGACCTGTGGGGTTTTTTTTTTTTTTTCTTTTTCTTTTTTTCTTTCTTTTTTTTTTCTATATCCTTCAGCAACAGGAATCAAACGCAGAGCCCTAGATGCACTGCCTGGGACCCTACTGCCTCCCCAGACTTGGTGGCTAGAGGAAGGTGGGAGTTGAGAGGGTAAGTAGAGAACTCCGGTAGCCAATTTGCTGTGTTTATTAGTAGTATCAAGAAAAAAATTAATGAAGTGTTGGGGCTCAAGCCAAGAGCCTCCTGAGTACTGACTGCCCTGCTATCCAACAACTGTGATATGAGATCTACAGGGTGAGATGCCAAAGAATTTGAGGTCTGGGTGGGTCAGCAGTTCAGGCCAGGGAGACTTCCAGAGGCTTCAGGAAGTTTAAGTCGCAGACCATCTCTCCTCTACTTCCCACAAATAAAGAGATTTTTTTAAAAAATGTACTTCAGACTCTTCAAGCTCTTCCAAAAGCTACCACCACTGGCTAGAGATGGCTGTTGTGGCATGGAGAAGAAACCTGGTCACCTTTGGGACTGCGCGGCTTTGCCTAAAGGGATAACAAAAGAGCCTACGTGTCACTTAGCCACTGCTGCCAGCCACAACAGCGGCCTGGACTGCACTGGGGCGGTGGGAAAGAGCTTGGAGGAAGCAAAAGACCTCTCTTTCCAAGCCTTCTTCACCCCTGGCGGTCCCAGAAAGAGGGCTATCCAGGGGTGGGAGCAAAAGGGGGCATCTAGGTGCCAGGAAAGAAGCAAGGAAACATTTTCAGAGGATATACACCTCCAAGTGTGGTAGAAGTTGAATCCGAGGTCTCATGATCAATATTTGGGAGACAATTGGATACTTGTTTGGTTTCTTATCTTTCCCCTGTCCCTGGGGCTACAGGGAGCTGCCAGACATGAAGCTGGGAGGTGACAAGGGACAGAGGTGGTTAGGTTTGGGGAGAGTTTGTTCCATGCAGAATGGTGCTAGTGGTTTAAGAGTCTTTGCAAATTGAAGAGACAAAAGCTGGACGGGGGTGGGGGTGGGGTGGGGAGGGAAGCTGGAGTGAGGAGCTTGGGGTAGAGGACTTCCGTCGGATCTGGGGATAGTCTCTGCGGACTGACAGGAGACAGGGGGATATACGCCATGATTTAGGCATAGTTTGAGGTGGGCAAATGGGGAACAATTTCCTCCTGGGCTCAGAGAACTTGGTAACTTTGTGGAAAGGTGGAAGGAGAAAGAGAGAGTAAGAAGAGAAAAGTGCAAAGAATGAGACAGCCAATGTGAACTGATAGAGGCAAAAACTAATGTGTTAAACAAAAATGGAAGAGAGCATTCCCCTTCACAAGCATCCTTCCCATCTTTGTAGAGACAGGATGGTAGTTCTGCACTCTCTTCCACAACTTCTGCTAGATACTCAGCATCGGGAGAGTAGGAGCTTTGTAAGCAATCTTTGAGTGGCTGACCGATGACTGCCCACCCTTGTGAACCTCAGTGCGATTATCTCTACCCTCTCACACACACCCCCAAAGAAATTCAACAAAGAACAAACAAAAAATTATCTCAATAAGGACAAACGGGGCTGGCTCCTTTAAAACCAACTTCTGCCCTCAGTCTTCTGAGGACCAGAGATGCCATTCTGAGCCTAAGCAGCAGAAAACTCTGACCCTGCTAGAGCCGCAGCTAGAACTTAGCAATTTGCTTCTTGCTTGCCCTTGTCCCAGGTCCCTGGTCCCAGGCTCTTTTCTGGTGTGGCGGTCCGGTCCAACTTTGTGACTAAAGTTCACACATTTCCATCTCCTCTTCAATACTAATGAAGATTTTAAAGCTTTAGGTTTGTAAATGGAGGAAGGTGTTGTTAATGAAGATGGCTTTGTAGAGTAGACATTTGTTTCCCTCGTCCCTAGCTCTCTAAAAATGCCTGAGTAGGAAGGAACAAAGAAACGTGGGAAGGAGATCTGAGTGCTTTCCCCAAGGCCAGTGTAGACGCAACTGATGATAACTTGGGGGGGAGGGGGGGCGGGAGAAAGCCTGCCCCAAAGAGAAAAGAAAAGAAAAAGTCCAGGCTGTATCCAACCCCGCCTCAGACTAAGAGCGGGTAAAGAAGAAAGAACATCACAGGGATCTGTAAAGTTTCCTAGGTGCCAGTGGAAGACCCCTAAAACTAATACTAATGGGACCACAATTAGCAGCAGGCAGGCTCTCTGGTCAAGAAAGATCTGTTTCTGAATCAGGGACATCTAGAAGTTTAGCCCTGGAAAACCCCACCCCTATCAGTGTGGAGACAAAGGTAGCCAGGATGGAGAGGCAGAGGGGAGAGGCAAGGAGAGACTATGAACCCTGGGCAGCTAGGGGAGGATGCTGGAGGAAGGAGGGAGAGAGTGGTAAGACTGGCTGGCAGAAGGGGAAGGGCGCAGTCCACTTTGAGTGGCCTGCAGGCAGGGTCTCTCCTGACTGATTGGATGTCTCTCTCCCAATGACCTCTGTTTAGCAGACAATAACTCACTGGATTAATGACCAATCAGTGGAAGGCCTCCAAATATAAAACTCCAAAGTCAGAATGGGATAGGACCAGAGTCTGGGCCTGGCAGCCATTTTTTTTTTTTTTTTTTAAATAACTTTCTCTCTCAAAATAGGTTTGGAGGACTGGACTATCTGATCAGAGCCTGGGATTTCTAAAAATGAAGTTACTTTGCTGTCTCCACTTCCTGCTCTCAGAATCCCCAAGCCATACTTTTCCTGGGCATCCTAAAACTCCCCGAAACCCATCACCCTCCTTATACACTTGATCCCAAAAGAAATTGCCCTTCACATAGCTGTTCATCTGGGAAGTCATTGCTTTCTAGCTTCCTATCTCTTTAGCTGGAAGAAAAAGAAAACAGAGTGGAACAAAGTCGGGGTCTTCCATTTTGCTGGCCTCTTTTCTAGTTACCCTGGAAGGACAGACAGTATGGTGTTATAGCACACTATGTACGTCCTGCCCTCTCCCAGATAAAGAAGGTCTAAACATCCAGGGTCAAGGCTGAATCTGTGGGGAAGTTGCACCTGCTTTCACAGATTCTAAACTGTAACCCCACAATCCAGGTCTTGGGCTAAGGTAAGAGGAAACTCAGACGCTGGATTCTGGACAACTCCAGCCCTGGCTTAGCATCTAACAAGAAAAGAGCCTTGTCTGGTGAAGTTAAGACCCATCTCCCTTAAGCCCTGTGCCAATCCCAGCTCACCCCATCTAGCTAGACCTCAATTGTTATTGCTCTTGACCTGGACTTCCATTCTGTTGAGAGCAGGAATCCCTTCAAAACCACACAGTCCAGAGGACTTACTTCCTAGAGGTACAGGTAAAGACAAACTCCAAATTTTGCAAACAAATCATGCAGTAACTTCTACAGTCAGATAGCCACAGAACTGCCAGACACACAGGAAGTTGTTCCCAAGCAGTATCCCACAGAAGATGGAGACACTGATAGGCACCCAAGAGCAGAATGAGGGAGAACTTGAGGTGTCTGGTCCAACTCTGCCATTGTAGCAGACAGGGAAACTGAGGCCCGCAGTGGAAAATAAATTGATCTTGGGTTTTGATTGCCACAGTCTTGAGCTCTAGGAGACTAGGCCTTTAACCATGGCAGCTTGGCTGTGTAACTCTTTGGGCCTCAGTGTACCCCTCTTTAAAGCCAAGCTGTTTGTATGGAGGTGAAGGAGCAGAGTAAATAAACAATTCCCAAGGTTCCCTTTCAGGCTGAATATTAGTAATTCTCTATGTCCTAATGTAAATATGAGTAAGGGCAAACAATAATAAACTGAGTCCAGCCGATAAGTGCACCAGCGCCATTGTTATCAGATGCAAAATACTTCCTCTTGGGATTTACATGTTTCCTCGGTTACCACTGAGCACACACATCCCGGTCTGGGTCCTCTCTCGCCCCCATAGAAACAGTGGGTCTCACTGCTCCTCTTCTGAGTGGAGGATGGGTTGTTTTCTATGCTCCCTATCAAATCAAAAGTGCTATTTTTGGATGCAGCAATCTGAGTAGTAAATAATTAATTTGTATAATTAGAAGAGGAAGGCTTCAACCTGGCAATTTTTAACCAGGCATCAATAAGCCCATTGTACCAGCCTGGCCTTCTCACCCCAGTCCCCCCACCTCTGCCCACACACCTACCAGCTTCCAAAGTTGCCCTCCCCCACCCCTCAATTGACAATCAGCATTTCTAGGATGGCCAGTGTGTGTGTGTGTGTGTGTGTGTGTGTGTGTGTGTGTGTGTGAAGGGGGGGTGTCCTCAGAGCCAGAGTCTGCTCCCATCCCGACAAAGTTCCTTTCTCTGCTGTGTTGCCCCCAGAGATCTGTCTGCAGACAGCTGACCCTCAGAGTAGAATTTCCTACATACCCACCCCAAGCTGCATTGAGCGCCAGGTTGAGCTCTCAGCTCTTGAGAAACAGGCAATCCACCTTCTCAGCTCAAGATGCCCCAACAATGCAGTGGGTTTGCATTTCAAGAAACTCCCATTAATATCAATTTACTTCACTGAAACCTCGGGTTCTTCATCAAGTTGATGATTTATGATAAAATCAATTAAATTACGGCCACTTAGGGCCCAGCCGCTTCCTCTCAGATTTCATTGGTTCGGGCCCAAGTGTCTGGTGGAAAAATGCAAGTTTAGCTGGAGGCGAGGAAAGATAATTCTGTGGCTGAGAAAATTTAATGCAAAACAATTTGCAGGCAAAGCCAGTGTCTGGACAGAAACACACGAGCCACTAGTTGGCCTGCGGAAATAACTATCTAGGGTTCAAAAATGTTCTCTCCCCACCCTCAACATTCTGCATGGTTCCCTTATTTTTGGTCAACTGTGTGTTTATTTAACACCACCTCTCAACAGAGACTGGGAGAATTTGAGCAGCAATGGTGGGACCCAAGCCTTCCAAGACCAGACTTCAGTCACCCCCACTTCCCTTGCCTACCAAGTCTCTCCCACCCCACACCTTTTCTCGTCCCACTACAAAGTTACAGATTCAAAGTGAAGATCAGCCAGTGTGGGTGTGGGCAGGCAGTACAGATACAGAGAGGAAAGGGGAGCTCTGGCCAGAGGCCTAGACAAGCTGGCTTTGCTGCCTACGACTTTTTAGAAGAAAGAAAGGCCAGGCAGGAGAAGCAGCACCTCACGGACAGCATAAAGAGACAGGGAATGCTACCCAAAGCTACCCCATTCCAAGGTACCAGGACCAGAGAACTCCCAGTCCCACTCCTGGCTCTTTATATCCACCCATGAATTAAGTCTATGTAACTGCAACGCCAATTAGAGCATATCCATACACGCCAGTGTTTAGGCCCACTCCCACAGTACACAAACAATCTCCTATGTGCACGCCTGCACACCCCTTATGCCTCACAAAAGCACCACACCCTTCGCCCGTGAAGAGGTGATTCCTGGGGTCTTCTTGCATCTGAGAAAATAAATCCTAACGTATCAGCCTGGCTTTGCCTCCCACTCCAAGGAAAGCGGCTTCTCCCCGCCTCTACTCTGTTTGGTTTTTGGTTTCCAGAGCAGGCAGATAGTAAACACAGCTTCTCTGAAAGCCATAAATCAAGCCCTCTCCTACCTTCTCAACTTAACACCCAGCCTCCGCATAACCTCTTGTCATTTCAGCTTCAAATAACTCCTAGGTGTTAAAGGGCTGGCCCACAGTGGCAGCTGGGTGGTGCAAACCAGGCCCAGCCTCGGTTCCCTCTCCACCCACAGCTCCCATTTCCCCGGGGAAAATCCTCCAAAGTCTTCATATTTTCTGAACCCTAGAGCTCCCCAAACCCTGATCGGATCTTGTCTACTCACAGGTACAGCTCCACATTCTTCCACACTCGCCCTACACCCCAGGGCCCCGGCCCCAATCTCAGTTCCACACCACCTCCTCTAAGTTGTTCTGATCTTTGTCTAGCATTCAGATGCCAACGTGGGGAGTGAGGGTATCCGCGACCCTCTCTCCTCATCCACCCGGCCGCAGGGCGCTGGACTGAGCACCGCACACTTACCTGTGCGGTCTCGGACTAGGGTGCGAGCCGCGGCGGGCGGCCAGGTGCGGGGGACGCGTGAGAGTTGATGGCCAGTCCCGGGACCCTCGGCCCGGGCTGGGGATGCGCCTGGGCCGGCCACATCCTGGTCGCTTGGCCCCGGGAGCACCCCCGCCGTGCTGGGGGGTTGGGAGATGAGGGAGAAAGAGGCCGGCCTGCGCCTCGCCCCCGCCCCCGGCTTTGTTCCGCCTGCGGAGCCCGGCTCACGGCTCCGGCCCAGGGATGCTCCGGGTAGGGCGAGCCCGCCGTCCCACCAAAGCGGGCGCCGGGCTGCGGGAAACCCAGGTTGGTGCGAGACCCGGTCTGAGAGGTGACCGAGTCGCCAGGCGAAAGAAGTGGCGACTGACAGGGCCACGGAGAAGTGCGGGGGGCCGTGGGGGCGCCATGGCGGAAGGCGGGCGCACCGGCGGCTCTTCAATGTCACCAGCGAAATGGGTTCCATATGTCCGACCCGAAGGAGAAGGGAGGGAATGGGAGACGGTCCAGGGCAGGGCAGGAGGGGGTGGGAGTACTGTAAAGAGGGAGAGCATGGGTAACAGAGGTAATGGGAAGAACTGGAGGGCCCAAAGGATTGCTTTCTTTCTTTTCCTCCTCCTTCCCCAACTTCCCCTCCAGGCTTTTTAAAGTTGCTTAGGTTCCCTTTTATTCTTTTCTTTCCTGAAAGATGAAAGGGGGAGGCGATCTGAAAGGGAAGCATCCGTTTGTTAAATTGAAGGGTGAAGGGAAGAGGTGTGGAGGTGAAAGTTCGTGTAAAACCAACTCCTCCTTGGCTTCGGAAAGAGAGTTAAAAGAGGGAGCTGGGGGCGGAGGGTTCCTCCCTCTAGGTTTCAGAGTCTTGTTCCAATCTCCCTGCGTTTGTTTTGGGAAAGAGCCCTGATTACTGTCTCAGTAGTAGTGCAGGAGGAGACAAGCGTGTCCGGGACATCTTGGCCATCCCCTGGCATACTCGATTGTCACCGAGATGCTTCACACCTGATTAGGGCCTTCAAGGGGCTTACTCTATAGGCGGTGGTTTCTAAGAAGGTCTCAGCTTTGGCAACTTTCTATAAAGAAAGCTTCACGTACTGGGGGCGAAGAATGGCTCATGGAGTCTGAAGTATAGGCCCCCCCAACACACTCTGTTGTCTCTATTCCTTTCTCACAGGCCCTTTGTCACCTTACATTGTGCCTCTCTCAGCTTCTTAAGGGAATCTGAGTGGCACATCAGGCAAGATTCCTCTGAGTGTCTCCAGGAATCACTTCTGGGCTGTCTCTTCTCCTTTGGGACCCTTTCCTCTGGCGGGGGTGGGGTGGGGTGGGGGGTGGATCTGCACCCTGTCTCTGAGAGAGTCTTTTCTGGGGAGAAAGGAAGCAACAATGGGCAGTGTCCTTGTCTACTTCTTTCCTTTAACTGTGTTGTGTGTTCTTCCAGGACAATCTCTCTTCCCCTAGGACTGGCCTTTGTCTCCTCTCCTCTCCTCTCTCTTACCACCCTGTCCTTGAGCTCAGCCTTGACTTTCCACCCTAAAGGGAGCCTGCTGTTCTTTCCTTCTCTCTCCTCCCTCTTCATTCTCTCACTCATCTTTCCATCCAATTTATCTGGTCATCAAGCATTAGCACCCCATCATCCTGGCATCTTAAAGGCACAATGATAGAAGATGCTACAGCTGTACAGAGAAAAGAGGGCTTGAGCCCATGCTGGGGAAAGACCCAATCAGCAACTTTCCTAGAGTCCCATCCACCAAATATGTTACTCTATCCCTAGGTGGCATAGAAGCAGATCCAAGGGTGAAGGTGGGGGGTTAAAGATACAAGAGGCAGGGTGTTTCAAGGCTTCAAGGCTAACTGAAACAAATGCACATATATGTGAAAAATATATGATTATGTGTGTGTGTGTGTGTGTGTGTGTGTGTGTGTACAGTCTTCTCAAACTTGCTTATTTGGGGAAAGGCCTAGATGCCTAGATGGATCTCAAACCAGGTCTCAAACAAGGGGATTCAAGAGGGGCCGATGACTGAATGATAACAGTGACAAGAGATGATGGTCTCCCTGTGTGCTTTGTCTCCCGGGGAAGTCTGTGGGAGAGTTGGGGGGGGGGAGGTATATCCATACCACCTCATTTCCCCAGGGCCAGAAGAGACAAAGGCAAGTCTTAGGGGAGAAGAAAATGCTGGGGGGGGGGGGTGGGGGGGCAGATCTCCTAGTGAAAACATGGGAGGTGAATAGAATCTGGAAATGGGGGTAGGTGCCCCCTGAGACCAGCTGCCAGCAATCTCCAGTTAGCTATGACCCAGCTCCCCAGACTAGACCCTTCAGGTCCCACACTCTCCTTCTTTATCCTCTGAATTCAGAAGCTAGCACACCTCTACCCTCCCTTCTTACTTACTCTTCCTCCTCTTTAAGGAGAAAGAAATGGATCTTGCCACCTCCTTCCCCCCTTCCTATCCCCCCCTTAGAGATCCCAAGATGTTGGTCTAAATTCTGGGGCACCAAGTGAGAGTAAACATTAACTTCTTCACCTTCACCCAGGACCATGTGAAAACACACACCAGGTGAGAAGTAAAACACACTCACCTCTCACACTGGGGTTCCCTGACACTGATGGGACTAAAAGACCAGACTACCAGCTTCCAAGGCACACTTCTCCTAACCAGTTTCCCTCCCCGCAGTTGCCAGCCCTGTTGAGGTTGTCCCTGTATCCAGACTCTTCCCAGTTCCTTATATGCAGATCAGACGGTGGGTGGGTGCCCCTTTCGGTCTCTTCAGATTTCTTTCAACCCAGAATTCCTTTGAGAGGCTTCTACACTGGCCCTCCAATCCCCTGTCAACCAAGAGAGGCTAGGGCTCAGCTATGACTTGGAGCCTAGTGTAGATTCAGCTCCTGGATGCTGCCTGGGCTGGGGCCTGTGTTGCCACTCCCTGGGGCTGATGGCATGGGTAATTTAACACCTGCACAGCATCACTCTAATTCTTCTGCTCAAAGGTTTACACTAGCAGGCTAAGTTAAATATCACAGATAATAGTGGACATAAAGTCAACTGGCCTGACTCCAGCCAGGAAAGAAGCAGCCCACAGCCTGGACTCTGGCAAGGCTCTGGCTCTCTGCCTCTCATCCATCACAAGTTTGGGGCATAGAACAGGATATCCCCAAGAAGCCACATCTGACTTTGCTTTTGACCAGCAACCTCTCCTCTACATGAAGCACCAGAGGAAAGTGACCAGATCTTCCACTCTTGATCTGCACCCCAATTGCTCAGTCTTTGGCAAGGCAAAAGGATAAGGCAAAGAAACACATCTAATATTCTAGAACACTCCTCAACTTTCCAGGGTCACTTGGCTCCTAAAATACTTCTTTTCTAGAATAACCTAAGAGAACTTCTCCCACTTTAGCCCCCGAATACACACACACACACACACACACACACACACACACACACACACACACGCCAGAAAGAGGATAAGAGAGACAGGGTGAGAGAGAGAAAGACAGAGAAACAGAGAGACAGAGAGAGAAACAGAGAGACAGAGAGAGACAGAGACTGACTCTCACTGCCCAAGAAACTTTCTTTGTTTCAATAGGTCCAAGGAAGGCTCCTGGGGTGTGAATTCATTTCCTTGTTTTGTAGCCTAGAGGGTGGGGGGTCAGGACTTTCAGCTTCTCTCCCTTCACCCTTTTCCAGCTTCCATTGTCTCCCCCAAATTAGGTGACTCCTTCTCCACCCTCAATAACCCGATACTCACCAAACCTTTAAGTAAAGCTTTGATACTCTAATAGAATTCTCCCTGTCCCCCTATCAGTTTCATAACATTTCTATTGGGTCTCCACTGAGTTCAAACAAAAAACAAAAAACAAAAAACAAAAAACAAAAACCAAAAAAACCGATGCCTTAAAGACCTGTGATTTCTCCCAATGCCTCCACCTTTTTTGCACACACATCCCACCTTTTGCCTTCAGAGTTCGGTTTGTTCACCCAGGGACAGAGTTGGAAATGCCAAAGTCCTAGGAGAAACTGCCGCAGAGTACAGCATTACTTGCCGCTGAAATGTTGGCTCTATGGAGCTTGCAAATATCATTTTTCTATTAGGTCATGATCTTTGACTGGGTTTATATGCCAACGAGGCATTTCTGGTTTACCAAAGTTATACAGATCTCATCTTAATTGATAATCACAGATGCTGTAATTTAGGACCTCCAGCTATAGAGCTTTCATATTAACTGCTGATGTATTACTGTAAATTGTCTGAAATAACCCAACTCCTGGGAGCAGAGCAGAGAGGGAGGAAGTGCCTCCCAAAGCGGCTCGCGCTCTCTCTCTCTCTCTCTCTCTCTCTCTCTCTCTCTCTCTCTCTCGGCCACAGAACCAGCCCAGCTTCTACATCATTTTCTGTGAGAAATGATTTATCGAAGACATGACCATAAACAACACAACTCACTCACAAACACATGCAGACGCGCGCGTGCACATGCACACACACACACACACACACACACACACATACACAATGGTTGGCATGCCGGCTGAGAAGCTGACATCCATATTGCTATAAATCAAGAAAAAGGTTGGAGGAGAGAGAGAGAGAGAGAGAGAGAGAGAGAGAGAAATATTCCTAAAATCTCTATGCAATGCCTCAATGGGTATGAACACAGAGCACCCTGTGAAGAGAAATGGCAGGAAATGAAGATGGCTATTTGTCACATTTTACGACAATAACATTAATAACAAACAATAAATTTACATGGACATATAAGGCGCGGTAGGTAGTGAGAAATCCCTTCTACTTACAGTACCCCAGCCCGAGGTGTGTCTCCAGCTGCGGGGCCCTTTTACTGATGCCTCCTTCCTTTTTTTCTCTCTCTCTCCCTCTCTCTTTTTTTTCTCAGGGTACAGGCTTGTTTTTCAAAGGACAGTTGAATTGGACGTCAGAAACAGGGAGACCGAGCCTGCGATTTTCCTGACGAATACATATCTATTCTGCAACCTCGGCATTAATTATTTAATGAATCACGTGACCGGGAGGGGGAAGGGGGTCTTTCGATTTCAGGCTCAAAGGACCACTATGACCTTCCCCTTCAGGAGGAGAAATTTTCCTGGAAAATAGGTTCCCCCCATGCACCAATGGAATGGTAGCAAGGTCTCTCTCCCACAGGCACATCTATACATACTCTGCTTATAGCTCCCTACCCCCACAGGCACACACTTACCCACAGCCCACCTCTCCTCTCTCCCTTCGCCTCCTGCTTCTGCTTAGTTCCTAGAGGTGTAGAAACAGTCTGCAGGGGCGTCGGGGTGGGGGTGGGGTGGGCACTGAGCCCTTCTGCAAGCCCCTGGTTTTCTCGATTCCTATTTGTTTGTATCCTTTAGAATTGAAA
>JADRCD010224068.1:33952-91763 GCA_019843815.1 Montemys delectorum | reverse complement strand
TTCTAGACAGATACCAGGTACCAAAGTTAAATCAAGATGAGATCAACGATCTAAACAGTCCCATATCTGCTAATGAAATAGAAACAGTCAATAATAGTCTCCCAACCAAAAAACCCAGGACCACATGGGTTTAGTGCAGAGTTTTATCAAACCTTCAAAGAAGATCTAATACCAATACTCCTCAAATTATTCAACAAAATAGAAACTGAAGGTACTCTACCCAATTCGTACTTATGAAGCCACAATTACTCTTATACCTAAACCATACCAAGACCTAACGAAGAAAGAAAATTTCAGACCAATTTCCCTTATGAATATCGATGCAAAAAATACTCAACAAAATTCTTGCAAACCGAATCAAAGAACACATCAAAATGATCATCCACTATGATCAAGTAGGCTTCATCCCAGGGATGCAGGGATGGTTCAATATATGGAAATCCATGAACGTAATTCACTACATAAACAAACTCAAAGAAAAAAACCATATGATCATCTCACTAGATGCTGAGAAAGCATTTGACAAAATCCAACATCCCTTCATGATAAAAGTCTTGGAAAAATCAGTAATTCAAGGCCCATACTTGAACATAGTAAAAGCAATATACAGAAAACAGTAGCCAACGTCAAACTAAATGGAGAGAAACTTGAAGCAATTCCACTAAAATCAGGGACTAGACAAGGCTGCCCACTCTCTCCCTACCTATTCAATATTGTACTTGAAGTCTTAGCCAGAGCAATTAGGCAACAAAAGGAGATGAAAGGGATACGAATTGGAAAGGAAGAAGTCAAGTTATCACTATTTGCTGATGATATGATAGTTTACTTAAGTGACCTCAAAAACTCCACCAGAGAGCTTCTAAACCTGATAAACAACTTCAGCAAAGTAGCTGGATATAACATTAACTCAAGCAAATCAGAGGCCTTCCTCTACACAAAGGATAAACAGGCTGAGAAAGAAATTAGGGAAACAACACCCTTCACAATAGTTACAAATAATATAAAATACCTCGGTGTAACTCTAACTAAGCAAGTAAAAGATCTGTTTGACAAGAACTTCAAGTCTCTGAAGAAGGAAATTGAAGAAGATCTCAGAAGATGGAAAGATCTCCCATGCTCATGGATTGGCAGGATTAATATAGTAAAAATGGCCATCTTACTTAAGGCAATCTACAGATTCAATGAAATCCCCATCAAAATTCCAACTCAATTCTTCACAGACTTAGAGCAATTTGCAAATTCATCTGGTACAACAAAAGACCCAGGATAGCCAAAACTATTCTCAACAATAAAGAAACCTCTGGTGGAATCACAACCCTGGACCTCAAGCTGTACTACAGAGCAATTGTGATAAAAACTGCATGATATTGGTACAGTGACAGGCAAGTAGATCAATGGAACAGAATTGAAGACCCAGAAATGAACCCATGCACCTATGGTCACTTGATCTTTGACAAAGGAGCTAAAACCATACAGTGGAAAAAAGACAGCATTTTCAACAGATGGTGCTGGCTCAACTGGTGGTTAACATGTAGAAAAATGCAAATGATCCATTCCTTTCTCCCTGTCCAAGTCCAAAGCTCAAGTCCAAGTGGATCAGGGACCTCCACATCAAACCAGATACATTGAAACTAATAGAAAATAAAGTGGGGAAGAACCTAGAGCAAATAGGTACAGGGGAAAATTTCCTGAAGAGAACACCAATAGCTTCTGCTCTAAGATCAAGAATTGACAAATGGGACCTCATAAAGTTGCAAAGCTTCTGTAAGGCAAAAGACACTGTCAATAGGACAAAACAGCAACCAACAAATTAGGAAAAGATCTTTACCAACCCTATATCTGATAGAGGACTAATATCCAATGTATACAAAGAACTCAAGAAGTTAGACTCCAGAGAACCAAATAACCCTATTAAAAAATTGGGTACAGAGCTAAACAAAGAATTCTCTACTGATGAACACCAAATGGCTGAGAAACACCTAAAGAAATGCTCAACATCCTTAGTCATCAGGGAAATGCAAATCAAAACAACTCTGAGATTCCACCTCACATCAGTCAGATTGGCTAGGATAAAAGTCTCAGGTGACAGCAGATGCTGGAGAGGTTGTAGAGAAAGAGGAACACTACTTCATTGCTGGTGGCATTGCAAACTGGTACAACCACTCTGGAAATCAGTGTAGTGGTTCCTCCAGAAATTGGACATAGTTCTACCAGAGGACCCAGCTATACCACTCCTGGGCATATACCCAGAAGATGCTCCAACATGTAATAAGGACACATGCTCCACCATGTTCATAGCAGCCTTATTTATAATAGGCAGAAACTGGAAACAACCCAGATGTCCCTCAACAGAGGAATGGATACAGAAACTGTGGTACATTTACACAATGGAGTACTACTCAGCTATTAAAAACAATGAATTTATGAAATTCTTAGGGAAATGGATGGATCTGGAGAGTATCATCCTGAGTGAGGTAACCCAATCACAAAAGATCACACATGGTATGCATTCTCTGATAAGTGGTTATTACCCCAGAAGTTCAGAATACAGGAAGAATGACCCACAAACCACAAGAAACTTAAGAAGAAGGAAGACCAAAAGGTGGACATTTCATTCCTTCTTAAAAGGGGGAATCAAATACTCATGGAAGGAGTTACAGAGATTAAGTATGGAGCAGAGACTGAAGGAAGGACAAGCCAGCCCAAATATAGCTATCTCCTGAGAGGCTCTGACAATACCTGACTAATCCAGATGTAGAGGCTCACAGCCATCCATTGAACTGAGTACATGGTCCCCAATGAAGGAGTTAGAGAAAGTTTCTATGGAGCTGGAGGGTTTGCAGCCCCTTAGGATGAACAGCAATATCAACTAACTAGTACCCTCAGAGCTCCCAGGAACCCAACCGCCAACCAAGGACTATACATGGTGGGACTGCTTGTTTTGGCAGCATGTGTATAGTAGAGGATTGCAAAGCTGATCATCAGTAGGAGGAGAGGTTCTCGGCCCTGTCTAGGTTTTGTGCCCCAGTGTAGGGGAATGCCAGGGCCAATAAGTGGGAGAGAGTGGGGTGGCAGGCATGGGGATGGGGGAGGCAACAGGAGTTTGTTCTTATTTTTGTTTGTTTGTTTGTTTGTTTGTTTTTTGGAGGGGAAATTCGGAAAGGAGAAATTTACATGTAAATAAAGAAAATACCTAATTTAAAAAAAAAGAAAAACAGCACAAGATAATATATATACAAGTAGAATTAACCCTTGTTTATTCAAGAATATGTGTTTAAATATTATTTTTTAAATAGATAAGCAGCATAAAACCACCAAGGGGATATTGCTGTTCAGTTTTCCAAACCCAGTGCCTCTCCCCAGTCCCCTCCACACCCTGCCTGCCATTGAAACTCAGTATATGTTTCAGACTTATTACAGCCCAGCCCACTGAGGATTGACTCCATTTCGTGTGTTTATTAGACATTTGTAGCCGGGAAAGAGCAGGTGCTCTTTGGAACATTTTTGTTGAAAAGGGACTAGTGAGTATTTTTTTTCAACTTCCTTATTTTATAAGAAAGAGGTCTAGGTTTTAAAATCTCACTCTGAAATTTCCAAAAGATGCCCAGAAACGAGCACCTTGCTTTACTTCCTGAACCCAGTATGAGACACAGCAAAAGATTAAGCGGAAGGCAAACCAAACTTAGTCAGAGGCTGCAATAGCAACAGTGCAAAGACTGTCTATGGGATTGTGAAGTGCATGCCTATGAACAGCATGCCGCAACCACTTTATCTCTATAAAATCAGCTATAAAATCCCTATAAAATCAGCTGTGATGCTGTAAGCTTGTGGGCTTCTCTGCTCATTGAATATCAGAATCAGCCGAACATGCCACCAAAAGCAGAAAGGAAGCTGAGACGGCTAGAGCATGCATATTTACCTGAACGTAAGCTCCAGAGCTGGGGAAATAGTATGCCAGCTTAATCCTCATGACCTAGCCAAAGAGAGGGGTGATGTTAGAAATTGTTGGTAGGTGAGGCTGGTGAGATGGTTCAGTGACTATAAAGGCATTGGCTGTACAAGCATGATGAACTCAGTTTAATCCCTGGAACTAGAGAACTGAATTCACCAAAGTATTTTATGACCTCCGCACATGCACCACGGCATGCACATGTACCCCCATCTCTCGAACATACACACTTGTGATAATTTTTTAAGATTAAAATATTAGCGAAACTACTATCTATGCTTCCTGCTTTACTACGTTCTAGGAGGTACACCAGCCAGCCCATGGTTTCCTATAACAAGGGTAGGGAGTTCTGCAGTTCACAAATATGTATTTGTTGTAGGAAATAATAAAAAAATGAACCCCAAGTTCCTGCACTTGTTTTAGCAACTCTCAGGCCCCTGTGGTCTGGCCAGCCATGCACTGTCTTTATCTTTTCGAGAGGCTCTCTGACCTGGAGCTCCCAAACCCTCCCCACCCAGCTCTCTAGGTTCCCTCTGTCGAGTTGTTACCTCACCAGCCCCATGCTTCAAATCCCCCAAGGCCTTTGTGGTGCACATCAGGCAAACTCACACTTGCCTGCCTGCTGTACCTTTCTCTGTTGAACCCAGACAAGAAAAACACAGCACAAACTTAGTTCAGAAACAACGGTAACTCAATCTCTGGGTACAACAACTAAAACCTAATGTTATAAGTCTTAGTAAAATCTGAGTCTTCTGGTGGTGAATCCTTGCGGATCTGCCATGATACTAGGAATCTCCCTTAGCTACATTTTACCCTCAAGCTGTCCCGTTCCAAAAGGACCTAACCCTCCTCTTTCTCTCTTCTTCCATCCAACCCGCCTACTCACCCAGTAATCTGCTTCTTTATTCATTAGTGGATTGGTTCACAAGAAGTCACCTGAGTATGACTTACTCCTTGTCCGAAACCCCTCCCAGGAGAGTGCAATTAGCATACAAACAGCACCAGGCCCATCCACCAGGCCCACTGGTGTATTGGGCACCTACTGGAGGTTACAGGGTACCATCTAACAAGGGCCAACAAAGAAAGGATGCAGTGGGTGGTGGGCCTGACTCTAAGATGTTGAAGGTGGTGATGGGGGGACCCCAGCTCTGCAGACCTCTTACCCCAGGTACCTCTTCTTCCTTTCCAGATCTAGTCCTTTGCTGTCCCCAGAGAAGGTTCAGGATACAGTGCTTTGTATTTTCATATTGTTTTGGCATTACAGCCCTTTCATTGACCATTGGGGCTCTTTTGCAGAGGGAGTTCTCAGCTTTCCAAAAGGAGGCAGAATTCCTCCCTCACACTGGCTCTGCCCTGCTCTTAGAGCAGAGCTCTACAGATACCCAACTAATTATAGTCATTGTAATGCTCCCTTCTGTTCCCTCATCTTTATCTTTCCTTTAGGACCAATGGGACTTCCAGGGTTTCCAGGGCCACCTGGTCTTCCTGGGGCACCTGGAGAGAAGGGATTACCTGGCCCTCCAGGCAAAAAAGGGCCAGCGGGTCCTCCAGGTAAGCTCTTGGTGGCCACCAGCTCCTAAGGCATGTCTCCAGAACTGCTCTGTACTTGTGAGTTAAGCCCTTCCAATATAAAGAGTGTATCTGTTTCAGATTGTCCCATCAAATCTCAGGTGTGATAAGCTATCAGAACAAATACATTTAAGAATTAAGAGCTGCTGTTGGATATATATTATCTATAAAGGAAGAAATACTTGTGTGTTTTTCACCCATGAGACAGAAGAGGACGAGGTTACTGTTAGGATTTTTATATTTACTTCTTGTTCTTGAATTTCCATACACATCTTGCCTAATTTCTGAAGAGTACATTAGTTCTTTCGGGAAGAGGGGTTATCTATCCTAATTATTTAGCCAGTTTTTTTTTTTTTTTAAACAGTAAGAATGAATCAGGCAAAGAAAGGCCCGCCGGACATATGTGTGTGAGTTTAGTGGAAGTAGCATAGATGCTCAGCATCAATTCATATTGTTTTGGAATGTTTGTGGTACCATAATCCAAAGGGCAAGCACAGCGCACTGCCTCACCAGGGCCACCGTACAATAGACAGAGGGCTGCAATTTGGATTCTTCTTGCTTCCTTTCTGTGCCTGTAATCTATCAAACATGACAGATGAATACAGGATTTTCAGGAGACTTTAAGTGCCACAATTCCTATCCGCACTCAGTCAGGACACATGTACCACAGAAAAATCAACTAGAATTGTCTGTTTCTCCAGAGACTTTCCTTTCAAGTCCTTGGAAAGGTGAGAACTCCATTAGTACAGAATCGTAGCTGCTCCTGTCAGTCAATCACAGTGATGCAAACGCCTTATGTAAATACATCATTACTCTGCTTGTCACCGATGGCCCTCACACTGTTATTTATGTTCTCAGCCGTTGCTTCTCCCTTTGTCCTCACTCACAAATTTAAATTTTCTTTCCACCACATAAAAACCATCGCCTGGTTCTGCATCTCGGCGGGCGTGGCACCTTTTCAGGCTGCAGAGGTAAGATTTCCTGTGAAATGGAGACTCGCCCACTCCCACCCCATGCTATTTGCCTGTTGTTCCTGCACTTACCCTCCCCACCGTGTTTGTGACTTAAGCTCCTTCATATTTTTATACATGGGGTTTCTGGGGTCATCGAGGGTTTTAATGTCTTGCCTTCTTCGCTGCAGCTATGGTAAGTAGAGTCATATTAGTGTCCTGGTGATGACCCTCATTACAGGTTGTCAAGGTGAGGTAGGCATTCAGCTTTCAGAATTTTAGTTCAGGCAGTAAGTCTAAGTGCTCTTGTTGTTGGATGCCACAGCACACGATAGTGTAGCTCCTTTTTAGGATTCCCACAAGGTAGATACACACAACATCTCCACAAAAAGCAACACCAATGTACCTAAAAAATGGGCCCTTATACCTACAAAAGACATAAGTACATTTTCAAGAAACAAGTTTATTTGTATGTCAACAATAAAATATTAACATAGTACTCTGCCATGCCAAAGCAATGTGTGATTTTGTATTAAAAAATGTTCCCCAGAGGGTAAAAGTAGGTATGTGTGGTGGTTCATATATGTAATCTCAGCATTGGAAACTGAGGCAAGAAAATTTGCCATAGGCTAGCTAGCCTGGGCTATAGATAGAGACCTTTTCTTAAAGATGCACTGAAAGCTGTTAGGGCTGCTGGGAAGTGTCATTAGCTAAGAGCACCAGAGGACCAAAGTCTGATTCCCAGCCCCGACATGGCAACTCATAACTTTCCATAACTCCAGTTCCAAGGAATATGATATCCTTTCTGACGACCACAGGTATGATACACAGACATACATGCAATCAAACACCCATGCACATAAAATTAAAAGAAAAATTTAAATGCACCATACCCCCCCCCCAAAAAAAAAAAACAAAAAGAGAAAATGAGAAATTACAAAGATGCTTTTGGAAGTAGCTGTCTTGATGTACATATATAAGCAATATTTTAAGAGTGTTGGCCCCTTTGTGTGGTGGTTCTCATGGTTAGATTGCCTAGTCAACACTACTCACCTCATTTGGGAACGTGCTAGAGATGCACATGTAGATCCCACTTCAAACCTCCTGATTCAGAAACTGTTTTTTAACCAATTGGCTTAGGATTCTAATGTGCTGGAGTTAGAACTCAGCTCTGTAGGGGTGCTTTCTCAGTTCTGGCTGACTCTGGAACTCCCCAAAGAGTTAAAATGATTCTAAGCCCCAGGTTTCACCTCAGAAATTCCCAGAGATCCCATAAGCAAAACGTTTGAAAAATCCCTTATAGCTGGATTTATCAAGTCCAGTGTTGAGAGCACTGCCAAGACTACCAAGGACCACAGTATTCCATGGGGTGGGAGCTCAGGTAGCAGACTATCTCTGTGGCCCCTGTAGATCATTCCAACATTCACTGAAGATGGAAAAATCACTGTATGAGAGCCACTGGCCATCTTGAATTATATAGGGGTAACTGATCCTAGGCAAATCCACTTGGCTTCAGAATAACGAGGAACACCCTAAGCTGAGCTTTAGGAATCCTGGGCCTCTTCTTGCAGTGACAGCTGTGGCTAGCTCACTAGTAAAAAATGGCACAAAGGGTGAAAATCCCTTGAAGGCCATTCAAGTATTGTTGCCTCATCTAAGAGCCAGTAATCTCTATTTCTGCTTTCCCTGCCCATCCATTCCTCCTTCCAGCTGTCATTCAGTCATTTAGTCTACAAAGGCATTCTAGATTTGTGCGTGTCCCTGCAGGGAGCAAGGCAAGTTCCCACCACTGCAGAACTTACACTGGTTAAAGATTCGTGCTAGGACTTTAACACTGTGTCAGGAATCCATCCTTTACCAGAGAGTGTAGAAGAACCTGTGAATCCCATTATACAGCCATGATTCCAATCGCAGGTGAACCTGGGCCTCCTGCAGATGTGGATTCCTGTCCTCGAATCCCAGGACTTCCTGGAGTACCAGGCCCCAGAGGACCAGAAGGAGCCATGGGGGACCCTGGACAGAGAGGGCTGCCTGGACCAGGTATGAGCTTCTCTTGAGTTCACTGTCAAAATGAAAATCTAGAAGTTTTATGGTGTTGCTCTTCAAGAGGAATCTAAATAGCTCATAATAGCGAATCTGTGAAAAGTCCCTTCTTCTTTTGTGTGTGTGTGTGTCTGTCATGTGTGTGTGTGTACATGTGTGTGTGTATGTCATGTGTGTGTGTGCATTTGTGTGTATATGTCATGTGTGTGTCTGTCATGTGTATGCATGTGTGTATATGTCATGTGTGTGTGCATTTGTGTATGTATGTCATGTGTGTGTATGCATGTGTATGTCTGTCATGTGTGTGTGTCTATCATGTGTGTATGTGTCTGTCATGTGTGTGTATGCATGTGTGTGTGTGTGTCTGTCATGTGTGTGTGTGTCTGTCGTGTGTGTGTGTGTCTGTCGTGTGTGTGTGCATGTGTGTAAACACAAAAGGAGCTGGACTCTAGATCCACACATCCTTTCTATTCGTCTGTTGAACTCCTAATGAAATTTTTTACATTTGGCTAGCTTACGGAGGGTGTTGCTTGGCAACCCCATAGCACAGCAGAGTAGGTGCCCTGCTCTCATAACTGCTGGCCTGGTTTTCAACAACAACAAAACAAAACAACAACAACAACAAAAAACCCAACCAACAAAGCAAATGAGAGCAATGGAATTGGGAGCCGGAGGAGCAGAAATAGCTTGACAGAAGAGAAAAGGAAAGGAGCCGCTCAGAAGATGGAGAAGGGAAACACAGAGTGTTTCTTTGTGTTAGCAATGGCAGTGTTGTTCCTGGAATGGACTTGATGAACACTTCTCAGTCATTGTCAAGGTGGGAGGGCCGTTGTTAGCACACAAACCAGACCATCCCAGCAAAAAAGTATTCTGCATGGAGTTTATTTGCTTCTTGTGCATCCTGCCCACATTGGGTAATTTATGCTGAGCTAGGGAACTCTGGGATCTGGAAAGCACAGATCTCTTCAGACCAGTGGCAGTGGCTTTGCGCTCAGCACCTGTGTGCGGAGTACCAGAAAGGAGGCTTGGGGCCCGGTGCCTCCCTTCCTTCCTCCACTGCCTGGCTGTGATATGGTTCTTCTCAGTGCAATGCCAAAGGCTGTGGAAGTGGAATGGAATTTGGCATCGCTTGTTTTCTTACTGCCCTAGAGACAAGAGCAGCCTGGGAGCAGGCTTCTCATTGCTTACTGTTGGATCTCCACAGGGTTTGGGGTCATAGGAGGTGTCTGCTAAATGCTTGATGGAGGAATCCATGAGGATTAATACATGATGCCCTGAGTGCCCATGGCCGTGTAGAGCAGCCTTTCTCAGCCTAGTGCTGTCGATTTGGGGGCCAGTTAATCTGCTCTGTGAAGGGCCCCCAAGTCAACGGCACTAGGCTGGACAGTTGAGTAGTGTCCCTGGTCTATCCTGGTGTTGAATATTGGATGCCTAACCTTGTGATAGCCAAGAATGCTTCCAGATGTTATCAAATGTCTCCCTGAGAAACAGAAACATCTAAAGCCGAGATCTATTTGTGGAAGGATAGGGGGTTATTGGAAATCTAAGAAGAAGTTGAAAACAAAAACAAAAACAAAAACAAAAACAAAAAAAAACCCACAGACAAACCCAAAACTCAAAATCTTATTGTGGTGCTAAGATGATGAGTAGGTTACTAAAGGTCTGTCCTCCCTCCCTCCCTCCCTCCCCCCCCCCCCCCCCCCCCCACACACACACACAATCACTCTCTCCATCTTTCTCCTTTCTTTTTCTTTCCTTTCTCATTTTCCTTTCTGGTATGTATGTATGTATGTATGTATGTATGTATGTACGTGTGTATGTATATATGTATGTATGTATGTATGTATGTATGTATGCATGCATGTATGTATATTTGTTTGTTTTTGAGGCAGAGATTTTTTGTGAAGCCCTGGCTGTCCTGGAACTTGCTTTGTAGACCAGGCTGGCCTCGAACTCACAGAGACTCCTGCCTCTGCCTCCTAAGGGGTGCATTGCCACCTGGCTTGGTAGAGCACTCTCTTCATATTCACAAGGAAATGAGTTGTATCCCCCAGAACCCAAGTAAAAGAGCTGAGTGCAGCAGCCAGTATGCTTGGAATTCCAGGGGATGGGCAGCCAGACCCAGTTAAGAGCCCTGGGGCTTGCTAGACAGCCAGTCTCAAAAGACAGCAAGCTTCAAGTTCCATTAGAGACCCTGTCTACAAACCAGGCGGAGGGTGACTGGAAGGAAGGTGGTTGTCAAGGAAGATTCTAACTTCTTTTTTTTTTTTTAAATTAGATATTTTCTTTATTTACATTTCAAATGTTACCCCCTTTCCTGGTTTCCCCTCCAAAAACACCCTATCCCATCCCCCCTCCCCCTGATCACCAACCCACCCACTCCTGCTTCCCTGTCCTGGCATTCCCCTACACTGGGGCATAGAACCTTCACAGGACCAAGGGCCTCTCCTCCCACTGATGACTGACTAGGCCATCCTCTGCTATATATGCAACTGGAGCCATGGGTCCCTCCATGTGTACTCTTTGGTTGGTAGTTTTGACTCCAACTTCTGATCTCTACATGAATGCATACTCATGCACAATGATACACACAAGCAGGTGAACACACACACATACACATCCCCCCAAAAAACAACAACAAATTTATTACAGGTGTTTAAACAAAAAAAGAAAAACAAAGAAAGTAAAGTAAACCCAGGTTAAAAAGGTACATCTGGCCGTGCGTCTCTCCACTCTTACTTCTGCACATTTTTTAGAGTCCGTCCTATCATCCTGTTTTTGCAAACTGGTAGTCTTAACGTGACATCAGTTCTGTGTCGTTACATATTTTCAGATAGTATTGTCTGTAGCGGCTGCAGAGTATTGCATTATTTGATTGTGCCATAGCTCATTTAACCACCACTTTCATGAATTATTTATCGATTATTTTGGTGCCAGCACTCTGCAAGAAGTAATTGAATCTAGCAAGGCCCTGCGCTGGGTGCAGCAGGCCAAGGGAAAGTGAAGGTCCTGACAATAGCCCTGAAGTCCTGAAGGTTAGCCTGTGCAACAGAACTTATCCAGAGATAGGAGAGAGCCTGGAATTTCAAGCCTTTTGGAACTTCAGAATCGCCCCTCCCCCCCCCCCTTACCCCTCCTCCGTGGAGAGCTTTAAAAAAATACATATTATTGGTCCCAGCCTAGACTTTCTGGCTTCTCAAGTGTAGACTGGGCTGTAAGGTTCATTTTTCTTAGACTTCTGGGTGCTGCTGCTGTTCTGGGACCACCTTAAATGCATTTAAGGTGGTCTTACTTTTTCACTCTGATCAGCAGCTCTTAAAGCACATCTGCCTGGGTGATGAGCATTTCATACTTACGCATCCATGATTGTACGAGAGGGGAAGTATGGTGTCTAGGAAGGAACACTCTGACACTTGACTGCATGTACTCTACTCGGGCTCTCGGTCTCCTCATGTCTGAGCCTGATTGCACGACTTGTAAGTTAACTGCCGTTGATGACATCATAAAGCGACAAAATGAGCAGTAAATCTGTTTGCTATAGCCATTGCAGGTACTAGTTCCTATAGCTATTGCAGGTACTGGTTCCTTAATATAAGTTCCTTGGGCACCATTTATAGTGTTAAGAGTTGGCAGAATGAGGCTGGAGAGATGACTGAATGGTTAAGTGCTTACTGCTGGGAGGCAGAGGCAGATCTCTGGGTTTGGGGCCAGCATGGTCTACAGAGCAGAAAGTTCCAGAGCAGAAAGAACTACACAGAGAAACCCTGTCTCCAAAGCAAGCAAGCAAACAAACAAAAAGAGTTATGAGGACCAGAGTTCATATCCCAGCATCCATATTGGGTAGCTCAAAAACACATGTAACTCCATCTCTGAGAAACCCATCTTGAGGAATCCATATGCTAGTTACTAGAGCAAGAGTACAAAACCCAGGCAGAGCCCACACTGGTGCAGCAGAGGGAAATGCTCTAAAGGGAAGGGTTTTAGAGCGGCACAGGGTAGGAAGTGATGTCTGGCATCCCTGATATTGCTAGCTTGCCAAGGGGGGACCCTGCAGCCTTCTTCAGGGCAGGGCCGATGCTCGATGGGACAAGATTTGGACAGTATCTTTGGTCAGTCCTTTTGTCTTCTAGGTTCACCACTATCATCAGCAAAGGAATCTCACCTCCCTAGTATCAAGCTATGTTTCTGTTTGCTCTGGCAGTCGTAGCAAATGAACAGAGCAAGAGCTATACAAACACCTCATCCCTTGGCACTGAAGGACAAGTCTCAGATTAAGGAGCCACTCGATTGGTTTCTTTTGAGTGTCCTTTGCATGTGGCAGCCTTCTCTCTTTTCCTATAGAGATCCCAGCCAGATTGGGTTTGTCTGCCCTGAGGACCTCAAGTTGCCTTGATCATATCTTTAAAGACATTGTTGCCAAATCAGACATTCTAAGCCACTATCCTAATCCTAATACATTTAACTCATTCCTCTACTCCTCCATCCAGATTTTTAAAAACATCATCATGAAAGAATATTTGAATTTGGAAGAAAGATGGTACACACCAGCCTGTGTACAGCTTATTCAAGAAAGGACTTTAACAAGTAGCATCTAGAAACATGGACAGGGCTAATAAGTAGTTAATGGGTCTGATGGCATAAATGGGCATATACATGATAGACATGGGGCCATATGTGGCTGCTATGAAGAACTCAGTTGATAATTCATGTGAAGGGGTTAGCTTGAAACCAGCCCATCATAAACCCTTGAAACCAAATCCTAAGCTGGGCAGTGGTGGTAATATACTTTTAGTCCTAGCAGTAGGGAGGCAGAGGCAGGTGGATTTCTGAGTTTGAAGCCAGCCTGGTCTACAGAGCAAGTTCTAGGACAGCTAGGGGTACACAGGGAGACACCATCTCAAAAACAACCACAAAACACCACCAAAAAAAAAAAAAAATGAATCCTAATACATTTAACTCATTCCTCAACTCCTCCAGATTTTAAAAAAACCATCACAAAAGAATATTTGAACATAAAGGCATTACATGTTCAATGTTTTCTAAAAGTAAAAAACCAAAACTCCAAAACCAAACCAAACCAAACCAAAAACCAACCAACCAACCAACAACCAAGCAAACAAAACAATAATGAAGAAAATGGGGTAACCTCTCTTTCAACAACTACAGATATGACTTCTTTACTAGACTATGTCAAAATCTAGGTCAATTTGTTGTACCTTTCAGGACCTCCATTGCCCCAGTTGCTTGGTGGAGGTCATAAGCCAATGCCATGCACTTGGGTAGACCAAATGAATGTCATCCAATGTCATCACAGGGGGGAGGAAGCTGAGAGTCAGCTCATAGGATGCACAGGCTGTAGTTACCACCACCCCTACCATGAACTTTCCTACAGGGTGCAAAGGACAGCCTGGCCCAGATGGCAGGAGGGGCCAGGACGGCATCCCTGGATCTCCAGGACCTCTTGGACGAAAAGGTGACACTGGAGAGGCAGGCTGTCCTGGAGCACCAGGTAAAAGTTCCCTTTCTTCTCTTTCCTCCACCATGGCAGTCTTTGCTGTCGGCAGCATCTAATGTGGATGTACACACAGCTTTACCTTGAATACCACTTCTGCAAGCCCCGGGAGGGCTTTTCGCGTTTCCTATCTTTTGCTAAGAAATTCCAATCGCCCAGGAGGTATTTTAGTAACCATGGGGGAGGGGCTTCTAAGACACTCCTTCTTCACATAGAGGTGAAAATCCTGGATGGCTGATGAGCATATTTGCATTTAACCTGCACACTTCCTCCCTTGTGCTTAGCATGTATGCGTGTACGCACATGTATGAGTGTGGTGGCTCTTCTGCAGTTGGTCTCTCCGCTTGGTTTTCCATCCTAGGTTTCTTACTCAGTCTGGAGCTTGCCAACCGGCTAGGCTACCTCAGCAAGGAGTTCCAAGCATCCTCCCTTCTCCATGCCACCACCACTGGGTTCTGGATATAGTGGGCTTTAATGGAGTTCCTGGTAATCTGGGCTCCTTGTTTTACCTAAAGTGGTGCCAGCCCTATGAGGGTCATTGGTGTATTGCATCATTGAGGGAAACTGACAAGGAACTGGGACTGCATGTTTAATTCAGAAGCAATTAAAAAAATATATTTTCGGTTCTCAGTTGTGTGATCAGCCTTGAAGAAATGTGATGGCTTTGCTGGAGTTGTATCTTTGTGTATCATAGACAGACTGGGGGGCATTCTGCAGGGGCAGGCTGTGTCCTGTTCCCCTCACTTTCCTGTTGTTGAGCAAGATGCTGAAACAGAGATCCTCGAAAATGCTTATTAAAAGTGGGCTTTATTTTATTTTTTTAAAATCTCTTCTTTCTTTTCTCTAGGTCCTCCTGGTCCAACTGGTGATCCTGGGCCCAAGGGGTTTGGCCCTGGATACCTCAGTGGCTTCCTCCTGGTTCTCCACAGTCAGACAGATCAAGAACCAGCCTGCCCTGTGGGCATGCCTCGGCTTTGGACAGGATACAGCTTGTTATACATGGAAGGACAGGAGAAGGCGCACAATCAAGATCTTGGTATGAGTACCCCAAGAATAAGCTATCATTCATGCTGTGGCTCAGAGAATAAACTCTAGGAGATGATCTTACAGATTCATCAACTTCTTAAGCACTAATCTCCCACAGCTTTATTAAAAGAAAAAGAAAAAGAAAAAGAAAAAAGAGCCTGCCATGCTAATTCTCATGATACTGTTAGATGATGCCGCAGAGGCTCATTCTGGTGACTGGGTATTATTTGACTTTTTATTACTGTTTCTTGTCGTCGTTGTTGTTGTGGGGGTAGTTGTTTTGCTTGGTTTTTTTGTTTTGTTTTGTTTTGCTTTTTTTGTTTTGTTTTGTTTTGTTTTGAGACATAGTTTCACTATGTAGTCCTGGCTGACCTCGAGCTGTGTACACCAGGCTGGCCTCAAACTCACAGAAACTTACCTGCCTCTGCTTCCTTATAGCTGAAATTAAAGGCATGGGACACTACAAGCATGAGCCTCGGTTGTTCTTTTAGTGTCTGTTCTTAGTACTCTTCTGCAATGGGATAGATGTAACTTCGTTATAGAATGCAACCTTTATTGCTACTAAATGTACAGTATTTAATTGGGCATACTGAGTTCCCGGTGTTTACATATGGATTGTTTGGAGGCAGAGCTTGCTGGGTCATACAGCACTGTAACACTGGCAAACACCGACTTTTAACCCTATCCTGTTCTGTTTGGGAATCACAAGACTTTAAGCAGCAGCCCTCTGTGTTTCTTCCCTTCTTTCAACAGCAGATTTATAAGCTGCGGGACTCGATGTCAAAGTGTCTGATGACAGTGGCAGGGGTGGTGGATACAGGGAGTGTGTCAGCCAATAGGGGCAGTTGATAGCTAGGTGGGTCTTACTGCCTTCATGAGGCTGGTCCCTAGCTAGTAAGAGGATGGTGATGTGGCAGATGTTCAGATGCCCACCTTTATTTTCCTCTTGGTACTGCCACTGCACTGCCTTCCTTGGATACCTAGATTCTTTCAGGATGGGATGGGGGTTGGAGAGAAGAACCAATGTTTATCTTGAGCCAGCTTTCTCGCCACTCCTAATATCAAGTATTTCTATTGTCTTGGTTGGGCTGGAACACCTCTTTAAAAGTTCTGTAGAACCCCTAGGTAAAACCCAAACCCTTTAACAAGATTGCCAAAGGCCATATCCTATGGTCTGAGTTATCTCCAGATACCAGAAGATGAAGTCACACTGATGTACTCCCCCTGGCTCCCACAAGCCACCACTGAGCTCTGAGCTGATGCTCTATGCCTCTGGCTCTCTCCATCTCAGCATCTTCTTTGAATGGTCACCACCATCTCCAAACTTGATTCCATCATTTTCATCTTGAGTATCCCAGCTTAGAATAAAGTCCAGCCATCCTTATGAGAGTTTTGGGCAACCCTCACCTCTCATCCACAGAGCTTCTCTGTCTCGTCTGTGACCATGTGTTTGCTCATCTCTAGCCCTGAGTGGGTTGTTGGGCTCCAGGGAGAGGGATGAATGATGGAGGCTGGTCCATAGATCAGTGAGGTGGTCAAAGCGGTAGTTGGCTCAGGCATGGTTCTCCATCTGTGTCTGTAAAATGCCACATGTGGGAATCACCGGCTACTTGCAGGCAATAGGCTGCTCATACACTATATATCTTCTTCTCTCCAAGGTTTGGCAGGATCTTGTCTTCCTGTGTTTAGCACTCTGCCCTTTGCCTACTGCAACATCCACCAGGTGTGCCACTATGCTCAGAGAAATGACAGGTCCTACTGGCTGTCCAGTGCAGCTCCTCTTCCTATGATGCCACTCTCAGAGGAAGAGATCCGCCCTTACATCAGCCGCTGTGCAGTGTGTGAAGCCCCAGCACAGGCGGTGGCTGTCCACAGTCAGGACCAATCCATCCCACCGTGTCCACGGACATGGAGGAGCCTCTGGATCGGCTACTCATTTCTGATGGTGAGTCTCCTGCCCTTGAATCTTATTCCTGGCTAGATAGTAGTACTGTGTAGAAACCAGAGGATATGAGGTCATCCAAGCAGACGATAGACTGCTGAGATTTAGGGCCACCATTATTGCTTTTATCTTTTCTCATCAATTATTCTTTTAGTAAGTCTGGTAGAAGATGGATTTATTTCAACCATCAGTGAAATTGGCTCCATTTTGCATGCACACACGACACACTTCCTACTGCTCTTCAGCAGATTGTAAATTGTTCTTTATGGAGTGACTTAAGGACCTGGGCATGCCTATGATTATGTCCTGGTGGTCTCCAGTACCTGAGCCCTAATTCTTTATTCTTGTCTGGCTAGCACACAGGAGCTGGGGACCAAGGAGGTGGGCAGGCGCTGATGTCACCTGGCAGCTGCCTAGAGGACTTCAGAGCTGCACCATTCCTTGAATGCCAGGGCCGGCAGGGAACCTGTCACTTTTTTGCAAACGAGTACAGTTTCTGGCTGACCACCGTGAACCCAGACCTACAGTTTGCCTCTGGCCCTTCACCAGACACCTTGAAAGAAGTTCAGGCCCAGCGCCGGAAAATCAGCAGGTGCCAGGTCTGCATGAAGCACAGCTAAAGAATTTGAAACATGCCAAAGGCATCAAGTCAGACATCCCATGGAGGACAAGCTTTCTCAATTATTCCAGCAAATTCAGTGGTGCTCTCTCCAGACTCCTTCAGCCATGCCTTGTCTCAGCATGGCTATTCCCGACCTCCTCCTTCTCCCCTCTTCAGATCAAGCAAACACTGTACATGTGGAGTTGTTTGCCCCGCCCCTCTTCTCCTTTGAGATGATAGGAGAACAGGCTTTATTTGAACATGTGTTAATTCCCAGAAAAGCAAGTGAATGACAAAGACCAGATTATAAACTTCATTCATTGGTCAATAGAGCCTCAAACAACTGAAGTCAATTATTCTGTAATCCACTGGGCTTCTGACTAGATTTTATAGAAAAAAAAACAACAACAAAAACAATATAAATAGGCCAACAAATGAAGCTACGAAGTAGAGATTTTTCAGTGTTTCAAAATGATTCCCTCTATAATCTACTTTTTTTTTTTTTAAAGCCAGGCACTTTAAATAATTGTGAGACCATGGCCCAAAGAGGTTTTAAAAAGGAGAAAGAAAAGAAAACCAACCTTTCTACAGTGCCAGCATTAGCAGATCATTTCAAAGCAGAAATGGGTCATTATGCAGGAAGGCCTGCAGTCCTGTATTCCGGAGCCTCTACATTAGCATAAACACTTCACAGATGAATCTAAAACATTATGTTCTCTTCTGCATTTTATAGAGAATGGAAATGCCTACTTTGGCAACCCCTTTGAAAAGTAGCAATTATAGAAAAAATATATTCAATAAGGGATTAGGGGCCTAAAAGCTATTAATGAATATTAAGGTAGTGATTCACAAAAATTGACTCCCCATCCCAGGGAACTTACAAACAGACCACTTTTCCCCAGTTGGGGGCCAGCATGTCCTCTTGCTAATGGGACTGAAGCCACATGGGGCTTAGTCAGGCAAGGGAGAGAGAGCCTGATACAAAGCTACTAGCTCTCCTTCCCAGGAGAACCTGTGAGGCTCCTCCTCCACATGGATAATGGCGACTCACTCCGGAAGTGACAGGGCTATCATTATGCACTTGGGAGAAAATTAAGGGCTGACTTAATTAAACTTAGGTAAAAAGATTCATTTATGTCAGGGTCACCCCACCAGGAAAGCACGGGGCTCTCTTGAACAGAAACAAAGCCGATAGCCAATCTGAATTTTGTGTTCCTGTGATGATTTTTTTTTTTAAAATGGGAGCATCTGTCTCTCCAATTTTCAAACATTCTTTATATTGTATTAGCATCATGGCAAGACGGCTATTTGACACTGGTACTTAGCAGCTCCTGTACACGGATAGGATCCATGTCAATTTGCAGTGAACTTTTCTGCATACCAAAAGGTCTGCTTGCTATCAAGTCGAGGATGCCTACAAATCACAAATTGAAAGGTTTGCTAGAAAAGATTTTTCTTTTTTTTTTTCGAAACTCACCTTCCTCAGCTAAAGTGAAATTGTCATTTTAATGGAAAGGAAGGATTTTTTCTCCCCCTGAGACAGACACTCATGTCAGAGCTCACTTTTCAGTGCACTTAAGAATAATTGAAAGAAAAACTCAATTAAAATTTGGTTTCTGAGGCTGGGGAGGTGGCTCAGTGGCTAACAGCACTTACTGCTTTTGCTGAGGATCTGAATTCAGTTCCCAGCACCCAGGTCAGCCTGCTCAGTCACCAGGAACTCCAGTTCCCCTTTCTGGCTCCCATAGGCCCTTCTGTACACATGCAAACACCCACCCCACAGACATCCACATAATTAAAAACAAAAGTAAATAATAATATTCCTAAGGCGTGCTTTCCTTGCCATCGCTTGGTCAGTGATGAACTCCTTTATGTAGAATACATTTAGCATTTTTATTTTTTTCTGTAGGATGCCTATGGGGTGGCATTTTAAGATAACTTTCTGGTAAATAACATCTATTTTATTTTATTATGTCTGAAGAGAGCACCCCAGTCTGTAGTTCGAGTTGGCCTGGAACTCGCTACGTAACCCCACATTGGCTTCAGTATCCTGGCAATTGCCTGGAGCTCCGGAAGTGCTAGAAGTCCAGCCTTTTAAAAAGAAACATGGTTTTTGTTTTGCTTTGAAGACATTGTCTCTGCTTGGTCTGGAACTCACTGTATAACCAGTGCTGACCGTATTTTTTAACATAAAGTATTTTCTTGATGTAGCAGAAGTTTTCCTATTTGCCCATTTGATTTTAAGTTCAATGCTGGGCATGTTAAATATTTTTGAGGGTCTGAAATCAAAGCCCATTTCTCCTTTATTTACATTACACTTACGCTTCCAGAATCCATATCTATCATCCTAAACCAGGCCTCCTGAAATTTCAGCATGAACTTGGCCTGAAAACATGTTCCAGGAAGAGTTGGTTAGGAATAGATGAACTGTTAGAACACACATGCCTTGCTACATAGCAACATTAAACCCTTCAGCCTTGTGGTTAGAATAGTAACAGGCTTCAAGTAAGTTATGACTGGTTGACTTAGGAGGGAAGTTTTAGCTACTAGAAATAGTGAGCATGAAGCAGTTCAAAGTATAGACCCCACAGGCGAAACAATAGGAAAAGCATTCCTGGGACAGAAGAACATGTTATCTTAAAGTTATTATTTCTCTTTCCACCTGGCTGTTTATCAGTGTTTTTGAAACAGCCTTGCTCAGTGGGGATCACGAACAAAGCTTTGCATTTATCCTAATCTATGACTGTGATGGTCTTATCTAAATGTAATTTTCAAGACCTCTACCCTTGACTGGCTGGAATGTGCCTAGATCCCTAGTGGGAATTACTTTGAGGCTCCATACTAGAGCGCAGATGGGGTATTTCCTTCTGGCTTCTCATTCTTGGTTAAGAGGAAATTTCCAGGGATCCAAGCTTCATGTGGTCGGTCCCCCAGACTGAGACTCACATCCCCGTTGGTGTGGGCTGCTATCCCCTCTCCATGCTTCTCCCTCTCAAACACATTTCCACCTATCCTCTCACAGGAGATGTCTCCAGTTTGGAATTCCAGCCATCCTCTAAGTTCCATCCAAGTTAGACTGTTATCTTTTGGCTTAAACTCCTGAATGACCACACTGCCTATGGAGTCCAAAATGACTTCACATGGGGCAAGAGGTCCATTGTGAATTGAGGCTCATCATCGGAGAATGCCTCTTGTTAGCATGAGCTGCACACAGCTCTGTGGACACTCACAGACCTTTGTGTCATTGGCTCTGTCTTTGTGCCATCAGCATCCTCCCTGGGATCCACTGCTTTGGTAGACATGTTTGTCCTAGCACAATGGATTAGTGGCAGGTATATGAACTTACTGGAAAGATTAGGGGGCTGTCTTCTCTCTTTTACTTCTCTAATGTCTCCGGACACTTCTCTTATTCCATAGTTAAAAACTGAAGCCCTTGTGGGGCAGGGACCATGCTTTGCTGGCATTTGATGCCCTTCGGTAGCCCATGAATGAGCTATTATTGGCTTGATTATTTCATTCAGTGACAATTTCCTAGGCCTTTGACGTACAGTTCTGCATATAAGAACACACTGGTAAAAGGGTTACCAGCAATCAGCCTGTCTTACTTCGGAATATCAGGAAGTTAAAGCTAGTTACACACCCATAATCTCTTACTACAGTTATCACCATAATGCCAATCGGCAAGCATTGACCCTTCCTCACTCCACAGTTAATTACTTCTCTGTGAAACGAAATTTCAGAAATGGTGAGATTCGCTCTGAGATCTGGCAGGAAGAAGCTTCCCTGACTCAAGCCGCAGTCTGTATTTGCTCATGACTTAAGGGCTTCTTGGCACCAAGGCCCCCTGCACTGTACCTGTGTTTCTGAGGGCTTAGAAAAAGCCGGCAGAATGGCTCATGAGAGCTGTGCTTCATCAGCATCTCCTGGACACTTCCTGCAGGTCACCACAAAACAGACTGTGCTCCTCTGTCATCAGTGTTTCTATGAGCCCACCGGGATAAGTTAACAGGTGCCCCTTTCTGATTTGGTATATAAGAATCGTGGAAAAATGAGGACTTGGGAATGGGTTGGACCCAGCTTTTAATCCAGCCTCGTCCCCTTTCAGTTTCATTGCCTTGGGTGAGTTCTGCTAAACTGCCCTCATTTATAAGGTAGGACATTAACACTCATGTTGAAAATTAAGGTTGGATTATTACCTACCTAGTGCATAGCTGTCCCCGTTCACCAAGTATGGACACATCTTCTATTTAAAATAAGGTATTTTAATATGAAAATTATTTCTGCTTTCCCCTCCTCTCCCTGCAACAAAATTACATGTTGATTCTCACAGCATATAAATTACTGATTAGAATTATTTATACCTAGCCAGTTCTTAATGTCTTCTTTATTTCAAGTCACAAAGTTACTGTACCACAAAAAAGTATCCCAATTTCCTGCAGGGACATTATGAGTAAGGTCTGCAGGGGACAAACAATCCACATTAAAAAAAAAAATCGGCATTCTGCAATTGTCACTGTTATTATCCGCAAGGAACTCTGTGTAGTGCATTTCAAACCAGGAAGTCTGGCTGCCACATCCATGTGAAATGCTTGAATTTTATGGTGCTTAAATATTTAATGATTCGTTGGAAAAATGTGAAACATATCCATTAAATTGCATCCATTTCTCTAAACCATGGTTTTAAAGTAAAAGATTTTTATCGTGCAACTTTTGCAAGATGCCTGATCTACTACTGAAGCATAAATATTTGCTGTATTGTCATGTACAATGTGGTTCATTATATATAAAAATCTGTGGCGGCTTCCAAGACCACGGTGGTTGATGAATGTATTTTCTTTTAAGCTAAAGTGGGTTTTCTCTTACATGTGTAAGTGTTCTTGTCTACAGACACATGTATGAAGTTGTGTGTATGTATGTGTTACGTGTATGTAGGAACAACCATTTAGGGTTGTCCCTCAGGTGACATTTAAATGAAAAAAAAAAATAAAAAGGAAAGAAAATGACTGCTTATAGGTATAGTGGAGGGGAAAGCTTATTACAGATATGTGGAAGACCATAGCCAGAGACCGGGACATCTGGGAGAGTCCAAAGTAGACATGACCAGACTCGAATGGGCCATGTTGGGAGTTTGGGAGGGGCATAAGGGAGAGGAGGAGGACAGGGGAACCAGGTGCAAAAGCCAGGAAGCTCAAAAGTACAAAGATAGTGGGTAACCAAAATGATTGGATTATATAGGGAAGATTAGCCTCAGACCCTTGGGCTGGAAAGCTCAGGGCAAGGGGTATGCCAGGCAGGAGGGCCCTATAATAGGTAAGGAGTGAGAGATGCAGGGAGAACCTGGCTGCCAGCCTCCTGTATGTAAAATAAGCACCTCAGCCAGCTTTGAAACCTAACAGTAGCTACCTTATTTTTTTGAGACTGCTTCTTCACTGGCCTGAAATTCACCAAGCAGGCTAGCTTGTTGGTCAGGGAGCTCCAGTAATCCTCAACACTGGGATTACTAACATGAGTCACCAATGCCTGGCTGCTTTAATGAATATATAACGCATCCTCATGTTCTCAAGGCAAACACTTATGATTGAGCTAACACCCAGCACTTCCCCACTCCTCATTTTAAATCTATCCTGTAACATGGTCTACCATTAGAACTGGCTTTGGAGAAAAAACAAGGTGATCTGCAGAAGTAGGGAGCCAGGCCTGGGATGAGTAAGAGGACTCTGAGGATCTGGGAAGCACAGTTCTCTATTCAGTGTCCGGTGGGGAAAAGAAATGAAACCAGGCCTCAAGCAAGAGGTCTGCATCAACTGCATGCAGTGGGGTTGTATGGCTCTCAGCCTCCCATTGGTCATAGTTGTCATGCTAGTTAAGCAGGATGAGACCGCCTACTTGCAAGATAATTCGCTGGGCCGTAGGTGTGAAGGCTGACTGTAGAGCTATATGATGTTAGGCAGTGCTACTTGCAGCCTCCCTGTGCTATGAGCTTCTCAATGCTGTGACGAATGCCCGAGAGAAACAAAACTAGAGTTTATTTGGACACGGTTTCAGTCCAAGATTGGCTGGATAAACTGAGGTATGAAGAGGAATCTCATACAAGTGGGAGCAGGCAGCAGAGGTGGCTTACCTAACAGTGGCTAAGAAATAGATCAGGAGAGACCAAGCCAGAGTGAGGCATACACCCCCCCCCCCCCAAGCACATGCCTGGATTGGCTTGCTCCAATAGGGTCCGCCTCTGAAAATTCCCATCACTTCTCATCAGCAATGCAAGCCCGCAACATATCAGCCTGAAGTGGGGGACAGGGTGAACAGAAGGGATATTTCATTTCATATCCAAACTGCAAGTGTGCACTGCTAGGCATGGGTATTCCTGGCATAACCATCTAGAAAAATAGGGAATATTTGAAAATGGGTGATAAAATGTCACACTGGTCTCAGTGTGCTTTACATACATATAACTAGATGTCGAGAAGATGGCTCAGTTGGTCAAGTGCTTATGGCACAAGAATGATGATCTCAGTTTGGGTCCCCAACACCTATGTATGATCAAGCTTGGGAGCAGTTCTGCATGTCTTGACCTAATACAGAGAGGGGTGGAGTCAGGTGGATCCCTGAACTCTGGCTAGACAGTCTATGCCCATCAGAATGCCTGGTTCAGTGAGAGACCTTGCCTCGAGAAATAAAGTGATGATACTGGAGGCTGGACAAGTGGCTAAGGACACAGGCTGCTCATTTAGAGATGAACACACACACACACACACACACACACACACACACACACACGTGAACGCATGCATGTACTGTCACACTCATGCATTTGAGAAGCAGTTTGTCTTACTACCCGTGATGGTGTGAATGAGCTGCTTTCTACTTCAATCCTCATGTATTTATTGGTTCAGAGATTTCTAAGTACCGCTCAAGGCCTAGTGAGGACAGACAAGAGGATTCTAGTCCCAGTTTCTGCCCTGGAAAGGAAGATGTGCTCTCATGGCACAACCAGTATCTTCAAGTCACATGTGGATACCAAGAGACACAGACCCAACCAAAACAGTAGGTCTGTGATGGGAGCTGTGGTCTCTCAGAAAGGCGACGGCATGAGAAGGACACAGGGGGCTGAAGGAGAGGAGATGCTGCTCCTTACACAACACTGAAAAGATCCCGGCAGCAGAAGCATTCACAGCCTGGATGGTGAGACCAGTGTGCGCGGGCTGTTAAGCATAAACGGGATGAGGTCCAGGTCGGCTGGGAGCCCAGCGGTTGAAGTTAATGGCCCTGACCTTTCCCATTTGTCAACAGACAAACAATAAAAGATATCCGGAACGATGAGTGGTATTGCTAAAATGGCTTCTGGAAGCCCAACTGGCAGTGGTGGTTGGAGCTGAGTGAAGAGGTATTTTAAGTATTGAGCAAAGCAATGAATCGAAAGACTTCAAGGTCCTTCCAAGCTTAGAGTTTATGATTCTAAAATACTGGCGAAGGAAAAAAAAAAAGTTCGGGCAGCGGGAATTAGGTTAGAAAATTTCTGCAGTGACCCACAGAAAGCAATAGAATGATATACTTACAAGTAATTGAATGCATTTCTTTCCTGAACACCGACTCCTAAGAGAGGTCCACTCTATGTGGCGGGGTCACCTCTGTCACTCCATAGCCAACTCCCCTGGCCAGATACTACTAGTCATTTACAGCTTCATTCCAGCCTCAGCAGCAGGCATTCTCATGAGCAACTTTGCAAATGATAGGCAACACATGGAAAGTCATCAAGAGGAAGCAATTTTAACTAGTCCTTCCTCTTGAGATGAAGGGGAAGATTCTGAATGAAGAGATCTATTAGGCTGACTGACCACACCAAACTGTGGGAACTGGACATAAAAGACAGTTGGAAGATTGCTAGTTAGAACCAAATTTAAAAAATCGGCTCTTGGTGCTTACTCCCTGTTGGAAGCAATTTGCTTCTGCTACTCTCTCTTAGACTACTTCCAGTTTGTTGACATAATTTTGAGCATTCCTTATTGTGGATGGGGCAAACACAAAACAAAAATGTAGTGACGAACAAAGAAAAGAATTCCAGGCCCAGAAAACAGTAAGCACTGGCTACAGGCAGCCCATGACTTGAACAACACAATTATTATAATTTCCAGACCATCTTTATTCTGGAAGACATGTGGTTTTCACTTATCCCTAAAATGACTTTTCCCACATCTGTAATAAACATTTGGTGACATTCCACTCCATAAAGAAAGAAAAAAGTGCATATTATAACTACACCATCCAAAACTGGGATTTTCAGTGTCTTTGTCCAACAAGTTAAGCAAAGCAACCAGGTATTGTTATTGCATTAAAGCTATATGTACAAGCTAGCAGAATTCTAATAACAATGGAATAATAACTTTGGTGGGAAAATAACCAGTTACTGAGCCTTTTGAGTGTGGAGGGAGGGAGACTGGGAAGGTAACAGGCCATGTTCTAGGGTCATTCAGAACCATATCACACACAGACATGATTTGGTGCAGGCATGCACAAATAAGAATAGTGACATAAGAGTGTTAGGGCAGAATTTCCAAGGCTGTCAAAAGGTGGCAAGTAAAGAAAAGGCTGTTTCTCATTGTGGTACAGGAGGCAAATGTATAGCTTGAGAGCCAGGGACAACTTACCTTGACCATGATAATTTAAATGTGTTTGGAGGTACCAGGCTCATGGGCATAATATATAACATCAACTAGGTGTGGCTTTCCACCAATTACAAATTAAACTAAGGTGCTCAGGCACCTCTGTCTGCATAGCCTGTCTGAATGCTTAGACTCCATGGATTTGCTTAGTCCATTCATATGCATGTGTTAAAGACATTCCAGGTGGATCCGTATTAACAAGTAGACATGGAACTACACAGTTGGCAGGCACCAGATTTGTCAAATGTGTACAATGGAAACTGAGATGTTAATAGTCTCAAAATGTCAGCCTTGGCACCACACCAGTTCCTTTTAAAGCTGAGCATTGTTTTACCTTTATTTAGATATTGTGATTTCTTTCCTTCCTTCATCTTCTCCCTTCTCTCCGCCCCCCTTTCTTCAAGACAGGACCTAGGTGTATAAGTGTGTGTGTGTGTGTGTGTGTGTGTGTGTGTGTGTGTGTGTGTGTATTCTGGCTGGCTTAGAACTCCATATATAGACCAGGCTGGCTTTGAGCTCAGAGATCCTCCTTCCTCCGAATCCTGAGTGCTGGGATTAGAAATGTGTGCCGCCATGCCCAGCCTATGATTTTTTTCTTAATGGACATAAGAGTACTTAGCTTAAAGTTTGTTTTATTGGCTACATGTTTCTTGATTCATTGTATAAATTAATCTTCTGAAAGCAGCAGACACTTGCACACACACTTTAAGAAACAGAATATAAAACTGTAAACAAAGAAAGTCCGGTCCTATGTGCCTAAAGTATCACCAGTTAGTATTCTAGTTGGCATTGTGCATAAGAAAGCTTGTTCTCATTGGAAACTATACGTGAAGGGTGGATTAGAGTCGGAGCACAGTTTGTCGCTCCTCACTCCCTTTGAACTAAACTCTCCCTGACTGTGAGGTGGTGGGGACACCCTGTCTTTGCCTTTTTATTCTCAAAACACAACAAACAGAAATGCCTTTAGTGACTGACAATGTGTGTATAAGACACAGCACTTCCCTGGGGCATTTTTCAGACACTTGTTTATGACAAACTGCAGCCATAGTGGCCAATGAGAAGGCACTTTTATGAAGAAAACACAAATACTTGCTACAAGGGGGATGCCCTGTGAGAACTCCGCTTTGCTGCGCGTGTGTGGCACCTGCTGCAGCCGCTCTGTGGAGCAGTTAAGCAAGTCTCATTTCCCCACTCATGGAGGGGTGGCTCTGAACCCAAATTGCTGGTGCCACACGATATCTAATGAGCGAGTCGGTTTTCTCCCTACCTTAGATCCTTCTTATTCCCCTCCAATCAGACATTCTACTTGTGGAATAAGGCAGGAGTTGTGAACATCAAGCAGACTTAGTGGCCTGAGCACCCTGAGGGGCTTGTGTGAATGAGAATGGAACACTCTGGGAAGGTAGCCACATCCTCTTCCTGTATCACCATGGAGATATGCCAGGAGGACCAGGGGGTGGCACTGCCCCTCCTGCTAAGCCGAGTGCCTGGCATGCCGGGCAGAGTGAGGGCTAATCCACTCACCTGGTGAAATAACCACTTCCTATGAAGGGCCCAGTCTCTGTAGCAGTGTGGATGTGCCTCTGAGTCTGGAGGAAGGAGAGAAAAGTGGAGATTGGTCCCAACTGAAGAAGTAACCTTTGGTTTGGGAGCGATCCCAAGGGCTGGACTCTGAGAAGGCCTCGGGCTTCCTGGGACAAGCCTGGTGTGTAGATGGGTCAGCTGGGCTTGTGCATTTGGGCACCCAGGGCCACGGAGTACCTGTTCATGGCAGACAAGAGTGATCTGCAACGATAACCGTGTGCTCTTCTTTTGTTTAAAACCAATTAGGGGCTTGGGGAGTAAAGTGAACGGGCTCCAGCCGCACAGCTGGAACTCGCCTTCCCCTGCATGGTGCCATATCACTGGCCATCAAATCTGTGAAGACGCTGTCTCCTCATTTCTTCTTCTGGCGGGAGCCGGAACCCATACGGTATTGGGCCATTTCTGGTATTTCCTGCAGTGAGAAAGCAAGAAAGGGAAATCACACACTGCCTATCCATCGCTCTGACATTTACAAGGCACTGTGTGCTCCGCAGGATTCCAGGAAGAGAAAACCAGCTGTTTTGGTGCGGTCTTCATTTCGACATTAAGAAGACACATAACAAACAGATTTCAACATTAGTTGTCAATACTAATTTTGACACAAAGTAAACATTTTTAGCATGGTTCCATCCAGGAACTTAATTTGATTCAGTCTCAGCTTCTTGATACTCAGTCCACACTGACTTTGTTGTTCTACCATGCTCCCTGATTTCCATCATGTCTTAAGGGCTGCTTTCTTTTTTTTTTTTTTTTTATGACCAACTCAACTAACTCCTCCATAGCACACTCCTAACTAACTATGCTGGCTGGCCTACTGCTTCCTCCCAACACACACACTTTCCTAGCAGACACACAATACAGGCACAATAGATACAGGTCAGGTGACTGAGAGGGAGGCTCTTCAGACCGTAGACATACTCAGAATACTGGCTGTGAGAGCCCAGGCACGTCAGTTGGTATGTGGATCCATGCTTTGAAAGAGACATACGTGGTCCTTGATCTTAAACCTCATGAAGGAACTTTCATACACTCTGCTGGACACAGGCAAGTAGGTGCCACCAAAGTGCCATACCTTTTCACTCCTGGGTCTGTGAGCCCTACTGACTGGCTACGAATCTCTCTCTCTCATCACCTGTATCAACAAAGTCTCAGTCCCTCTTCCAACAAGTGATCAGCCCTGAAGTCCTCCCCTGATGCCAACTTTTTACCAGTCAGCCATTCTGTTAATTGTCCTCATTCAATAGCTGCCACGTTCTGCCAGGTAGTGTTGGCATCTGGGTGCACCTCTACTCCCTCCCACCAGGGACAGGAGCTCTCGAGGTGATAGGGGACATCTCTGGTACTTCTCACCCCTCGGGACCTGGATCAGTCCTAGATACCTAACACATAGCTGCTGTAAAATAAGCAAGGTCTTAACAGGACTTGCTTCTGGCTTCCAGAGGGCTCTGTCATGGCTGGACATCATCCATCACAGCTCAGGGCTGATGTGGCTGATTCAGAGAGCAAAGGCTTTGGACTCCCCCGCCAGACGACAGGGTGAGAAGGACAATTGTTTCTTCTGAATGAAAGCCAGTGGGCATGCACCCAGTCCTTCTTGGGCATGTGATCCTTCTCCATCATCCTCCACAAGTGGGTTTTTTTCCCCAAAGACATCTCATTTATGTTCATACTGACAAGGGGGGGGTGCGAGGAAGGGTGTGTGTGTGTGTTGGGGGGTGACTATCACAACTGTAGAGAGGTATCAGAGAAATTGGGGAAATTGATTCCTGAAATCAGGGGTTGAAGGATCAATTCAATCCATGACTGGAGTTTTAGTTTGTCAAGGAGAAGTTCACAAAAGGAAGTCAAGACACTTGCATGATTTTGTGTCTGCATTCTTCCAGGGATCCCAGGGCTTACTTCTAACTAACGGTCCTTCCTCTCCTGCAGAGACACTAAGGCAAGGGCTTCTTAAGCCTGTGGATTGCTTCTTAACTTGAACAAACTGAAGAGGAGAGGTCGAGTACCCACATTCATCCCTGATAATGAACCTTTACTTCATGGCCTTTTAGTACAGCAAAACATGTCGCTGTCTTAACCTAGATCAAAGACAGCAGAGAAGAAACACACGTAAGAACTTTCACCATAAAGTTTATGAATCTTCAAGATTCAATGCTTCACAGAGTAAAGTTTTGCTGTCTTTATAAAGGAATCTTGTCTTTGTTCAAATGGTGCATTTTTGAAATGGCGAATACATGAATCAAATCAACACCAGTTTATTGCTTAAGATTGTGTCACGCAATCAGATCCAAATCCTACTTTGCTGTTTATGGCTGCTTTTTAACACGGAATTCTTAATTGCACTTATGAACACAGGCCAATCCATCTTTGACAGCCCACTGCAGATGGGAAAGGACTCAGTTTGAAGGAGCTGTGGGGAGAATCAGGAGCAGCTTCAACGTGGCACAGCTGTCACCAGGCCACAGGCTACAAACCAGAGCAGGTGGAAAGTCCTCAGACTCTTCAAGGAGACCGGTGTTCTCTGTTGTATTTCTATGGGAGGATCCAAAATGGCCTTTGGGAAGACTAATGTTCTCATGACGGAAAGAAGAGCAAAGTGTTAGGGGCCAGAGGATGAGGGTTCCACGGGTCCAGTGCTCTCCCTTTCTTTCCTCTCCCTCTTTTCTTCTTTCCCTCCCCTCTAGACCCAATTGTAGGGCATTCAAGGATAACCAAGGCTTAGCCAACAGAAGAAATGCCACATGCTGAATAGAGGACTCCCACTCCTATCCACTCAGAGGTATGAAAGTCACTCCATTTATAGAGCCCTCTCAAAGGCTCCTGTTTCACTCGGCTTTTGTTCCCAATCTTGTCATCCCGGTTCCACTGATGGGCCAATTAAAAGATACTGACATATTAGCAAGACAGCTCAGGTCACTTGGCCAGTACAGACGGGAACCATCCTGGAGCCAAGGTTTTCTGACCTCTTACAACCTACTCAACTGCCATCACTTCTGAACAAGTGAAACACCACGCCTTCTCACCATGTCTGACCTGCTTCTCCTCATGGATATGTGGACTCACTGCTGTGTGATGAACACAGAAAACCTGGGAAGTCTAGTCTATGTCCACAGCTCTCAAAGACACAACACAGGTCTAGAATATCACCTCGTGTTTCATGACTTCCAATAGAAACCAGAGTAGTACGGTTCAATAAGAGCACCAGAGTGCTATAGTTTCTATCAGCACTATACCATCAAGTCAGGCCTCACATTCTATGTATTTTGAAAAAAAATCCTTCAAACTCAGTTTCAGGTAACAGCAAAGCTACTCTCCTACCCGAATTGCTTATTTCAGGATCCAAACACTATCCCACTCCTGATCCTACTTAGTGTTTAAGCTGTTTTCAAATGCAAATTAATCTCTGATATTCTGAGAGGAATTTTTAAGTCAGGTGTCAATCAGTCATCCACCTGCTGCTTGCTGTGTGTGCAAGGCTCTGGTCTACTCTGCTATCCAGTGCCTCCCTGTACATTGGTTTTTAAGCACATTTCTTTGTTTTCTATCCACCCGCATCATCTACTACTGTTCTTTCTGTTCAGGGTCCTGCGGACATGTCTCAGAGCATCTCAATGTCTGACATAAGCTCACATTTCTTAGGGATACAGCGAACAGGGCCTGGGATGGCTTTGTATGGGTAGAAGATGTCTCCAGTTCTATAGAGGGAACAAGCTAGTGGAGATTCAGAGATGGCTGCCTGGGTCTGTCTGGGATTCGTGGACATGCCCCACATAAGCAGGCCCTGGTTGGTTCCTGTATGAGGGGAGCTGCTGAACAAGGGCACTGCTGGCCATCCACTGCTCTGTATGGTAACAGCCTGACGGGATCCTTAGTCTTTCATTGATTAGAGCTGTTCTCAACATGAGGGTTGTGAATTGCATATCAGATATCCTGCATATCAGGTGTGTATATTACAATTCATAACAGCAGGAAAAGTACAGTTATGAAGTAGTAACCCTGACATCTTATGGATGGGGGCCACAACAACATGAGGGGCTGTGCTGAAGGGTCACAGCATCAGGAAGGTTGACAGAGAACCGGTGATTTATGGCTACATGTCTTTATAACTACAGAAACTTCCCTTATGTTGGCCTTAGTTTCCCAGTTTATGAAATGGGACGGTGAGGGCGGCTCCCCAGTGAGACAGAGGAATGGCTGGTGCACATATATCACTTTGCAGCATGTAATAACTGCCTGTCCCATCCCTAACGCCATCAGGAAGCATACTGAATGCCTGTGTCTGAAGAGAATAACACCATAAGAAATGCACAAATCACCGTCTCGAAAAACCAAAAAAAAAAAAAAAAAAAAAAAAAAAGCCGGGTGATGGTGGCGGCACACGCCTTTAATCCCAGCACTTGGGAGGCAGAGGCAGGCGGATTTCTGAGTTCGAGGCCAGCCTGATCTACAGAGTGAGTTCCAGGACAGCCAGGGCTACACAGAGAAACTCTGTCTCGAAAAACAAAAAACAAAAAAAAAAATGCACAAATCAAAATCTTAAGATAGTTAACTTTAAAAACTTAAAGAAATATATTAACTTATCCTTATGTACATCAATGTCTTGCCTGCATGCATACCTATGCAAGAGTGGGAGATCCTCTGGAACTGCAGTTACAGACAGTTCTGAGCTGTCATGTGGGTGTTGGGAATTGAACCTGGGTCCTCCGGACAAGCAGCTAGTACTCTAACCACTGGAGCCATCTGTCCGTCCCCGATTAGTAACTTCTTAATGAAAGAGTCCAGTTATGTTTGTAGGTGCTTTTAGCAGTGTTTTGTAGATGAATGGAGTTGTTTGCTACTAAACCCTTGCTTTCTAAGAAATGAATAGCAAAGGGTAATTAACATACGTGCCTGGGCAGTATATTTTTGTAACATGGAGGAGCCTTTGGGCTGGTGGGAAAGTCCAAGTGTCCTGTATGGACCTTTCTTTCATTTAGTTAAATCACACATTGACCATTTACAGGCCCAGATGAAATGGTCCAGTTCTGAAGAGCCTGGCAAGAAATATTAGTATTTATGAGACTCACCCCATGTCCCTATAAATGAAAATGAAGGTCAGACCCCAATCTTACTCAAAAAAAAAAAAAAAAAAAAAGGGCCTCAGGAACACTGCTTAGTTTAAGACAACTTAGCTCGATCACAGCACCAGTAGTGAGCTCACACGATGTATTGATTTGTGGTTCTTGATGGAAAAATTTCAGTTTTCTACCCTTATGTATAATGCAGTAACCTGTATATTTTATGGCTAAAGGAAGGGAAGCAATTTTCTCCAGATCAGAATTACTGAAGAAGGCCGAGAGTTGACGGCCATTTCCCTACTAGTCACCACTGAGGTAAACAGGGATGTTTAGTTTTTTGGCATGCACAGATCTGCACATGAGCCGAGCACTCAAGTCATTCAAATTATACTACCGTGCAGTCACGGGGTGGGATCATAATACCTTTTCCTTAAATTGGAGGGCTAGACAGGAAAGGGGGGGGGTGTTAGAAACTAAGTAAGCTGCTGGCACTCGGTGGCGTATCTGTGCAGGAACAGCAGCACGGACTCTGTGCCCTCTTTCAAGAAGAGGTCTCCTTCTTACTGCTCGCTCCTTGATCTTGGGGTTGTATCCAACTGAGAAAGCTTTAGTTTCACTATTTATCAAGGGAGAGGCTAGTTGGGGGGGTGTAATCCAGAGTATAGTAAACTTGAGATAAAAAAAATGTAATAGCATCGGGTCCTTTTGAGACACAGTGAAGCTAGGCCCTGCTGCTGCTCATCCCCTGCTATGTCCTTCATCTTCAAAGCATGGTGGTGGTTTTAGCAGCCCTGGGCCTGGGCACAGTGGTTTCCAACCAACAGCAACCAGGTAGCCAGTGGAGGCATCAACAACATCTGTAACGCAAGAGTTCTGAACAAAGCCAGATGGTCTTAGGGACGGCATGGGCTCACTATGACTCTACCAGGAGCTTAGACAAGTCACTTCTCTCTGGACCTCAGACTCTTCATGTGTAACTGAGAGGGCTTGCCCGGCCTTGTGCCCTTCACTGGTTCCCAGTGAGTCTTTAGGGCTGGCAGGCCCCCCCACCCCCACCCCAAGATAGCATAAATTTGCCCTGCCTGCTACCTGCAGCTGGGATAATCTCTCTGGAGAGTGGTGCTTGGTTCTGACTTTTGGTAGCTAGACAAGAAACCATTATCCTGTGCTCTTTGGTGGTGTCTTCCAACTCATTTGGTCTCCTTTAGTGCCCCACTCCAACACTCTGTAAACATTTACAATTACTTTATGTTTTTTACTGAAATATTTGGATAATACTGCCAAAGATAATAGAAAATTCAATTCTTGTGACGTTAATACATTATAGTATTAAGATAATTTGTCAATACTAAGAAACAACCATCAAAATATTACCAAGAAACTCAATTCCAGACTTCATTTGAATTCTGCCAATTTTCCTAAGTTTTTGTTCCATGGACCAATCCAAGGGATTACAGTCCACTTAGTTTCTTGGTTTCTGGGAGTTTCTTAGTCATTCTTTTTTTTCCTATGACCTTGACTGCCTGGCTAGACATCCAATAGATATTAGGTTTGCTTGACGGCTGGCCTCCTAATTAGACCGAGGTTCCAAGTTTTGACAAAGGGAAAAAAAAGCCACAGAAATAAAGTGCACTCTTTGTACACATCAAGGACACATGCCACTGATAAGATGGCCACTGGTGAGGCCTAACCCTAAGCACTGTGTTGCCAAGTACGATTCTCCACTGTACATTTTGTTAGGATTTTATTTTTATCTGTTTTATTTATGTGTATATATGTGTATCTGCCAGTGTTTATCTGCACATATGTACAGATGTCTGTAGAGGCCAGAAGAGGGTGCTGGATGTGATGAAGCTGGGGTCATATGGGGTTCTGCAGTGCCCAACATGGGTGCCTGGAATTGAATTCTGGTCCTCTGCAAGCAGCAAATACTCAAAAATGCTAAGCTGTGTCTCCAAGCCGACTATTGAAACCTTGTTTGAGTTCCAAGAGGATCTAGCTTTGATCTTTGCCTCTATAAGTTCCCTGGATAAGCTGGAAGTGGGGAGACAGGGCATTTTATGTGAGAGTTGCCATCTAGTTAGTCATGCTTGGGTATGAGCAGCAAGTGGTGGAGCCACTTACAGCCTTCACTGGGCTTCTCTGATGTGCCAGTGTGGTCACTCCTTACTGCTCTCTACATGTGACTCACCAGGGAACTTGGTTAAGAAATAGATTTAGGTTTGGTGGGGCTGACAGTAAGCCCAGACACTCAATATTTACTGCTCTCCTGTATGACTATGAATATGAAGTACACTAGCCATTGAGACCAAACATCTTTCTGCTGAAACTATCCAGCCGGCCTCTCTCAGTGCTTGCATTTGCCACCAGGTGGAGGCAGAGGCCTACAACACAGTTGTCTGCAAATGAAAACTAGGACACATTCCAGTCAGCAAAGCATTCTGCATCATAAGCAGAATCAGGGTCATTTTGAAACAGATGGGCTCTACAGAAGACGTTGTACTGAATATTAGGGAGTTGTTTACTGTCTAGATGGTCTGCAGGTCATTTGCCAGCCCCTAGCAGCTTCCATTCCATATCACATTTCTTCCCCCAGGAAAGACTAACAAGGCACTAGGAGAGAGGACACAGATATGGGGATTTCTCATCAGTTCTGAAGTCAGAATTAATTTTTGCTCATGCGCATATGCCTCGTGCTGAGTGCTCCAGTCTGTAGCACCCCCTTACAACCCTAACTCCAAATCAGAAAGATGAGCCCATGCAATCTGTGATGACTATCAAGACTAAAGGCTGTGAGGACAAGAACAATGATCGATTTTAGCCTACGTGCAGCGGTTATTGCTAACTGGCTCCTATGGCCACTCCAGCCTGTATCAGTTACTGTTCTCACCACTGTCACCGCGTTACCAACAGACACAATTTAAGGGAGGGAGGACTCATTTTGCTCAGGGCTTCCGAGTTCAGTGCAGGGCTGCTTGGCACCATGGACTTGGGCAGAACATGGTAGCAATGAAGCAGAGGACTTTTCCTCCTGCTGGACAGGAAGCAGGATAGAGCAAAACAGGAAAGGGCCAGCTCAGGACATAAAAAAGACAAACCCCAGTGACCTACTTCTTTCAACCAAGCTGCACCTCAAACTTTTCAGTGCCTTGTAACACTGCAATCATATTGTAAACTCCACAGTCATAGTTTAGATCCATCAAGGGGTTAAACTACTCAGTCAGCACACACACACAGGGGTGTTATACTAATCTGGACATTTCCTTTGTTAAACTGATTTTTATTTATGTCTCTGTGTAAGGCTTTGTGAATGTAGGGGTACCACTTGCATGCAGGAGTATTCTCCAGAGACAGACATTAGATTGCCTGGACCTGGAGTTACCTGTGGTTGTAAGTTACCATATGAGTGCTGGGAACTGTCCTCGGCTAGAGCCATAAGCACTCCTAATGGCTGAGCCTTCCCCTCAGCCCCAGATCAAGGAGTCTCTTAATTTAAGCATGTTTACAGTCAAGATTCACCGTTTCACCTCTGTTTACCCTTTCTCAGGCCTCCTACCTGCTCTGGCCCCACTCCTTGTGCTAATCCAGAGGAATGTCAGAGAGAAGGAAAGGAGGAAGAGAGAGCAGGAGAAGAGAGGGTTGCTCACTCTCACGTGACAATGCCTGGTACAGCTGCAGTTCAGGGAATGGACAGCTGTGTAAGGATAGCCAGAACATGGTCTGACTTGGATTTGATTTTCTTTTTTTTTCCCTTGCAAGGCACTGGGCTGACTAGAACTTAAGAATAGAGTATTCCACAAGTTTTAGAAATCTGCAAAGCTCCTTTTACACAGTGGTTATTGCCAGAATTCATTGGCTTAGCCTGTGATCTCAACTAGCTGGAGCTGTCCCGCAGGTTCAAGGCACCTGCCATGGACCAGACACCTGTCCGGTCCACGGTCCAAATGATGAGGCCCTAATCTTTCCTGGGCCATAATTTCAGGTGAAGGCTTTTGTGGGTTGTTAGATGGAGCTTCTGCAGCGGAGCTCATGCCCTTGTGAGGGGAGGAGGATGCCAGAGCTTGTTGTCTGCCATAGGCACAACGGGGAGGTTATCATCCTAGGCGAGGGACCACACCAGAGCCCAATCACCCTAGATCCTGGAACTCAAAAAGGGGAAGCTAGGAAGCCACAGACTTTGGAAATACAGTTCAGTCTGTTATGAATCTCATGAATTTGCCTGGACCCTAGAGTTCTTGATACATTTAGAAGCAAGAAACAGACTGACAGATAAGATGTAATATATATATTCTCTTAAAAAGCCTTAAATATTCACACTATACATTCTTCAAAGACCACAAGCCTGTATACACACACACACACACACACACACACACACACACACACTGTCATATATATATATATATATATATGGCAGTATAACTACATGTCCACATGTATTGACATCAATGCATAATTATGGAGATAACCCCTGACCTGGGAAATTGTCCCCGACAGTCTTACTGGACTGTCTGGCTGTTGCTCAAATCCATCATTAACGCTAAAAGCCCTCTGGGGATCCATCTCTTTCAGGTGGAACACTGGCCACGCCAGTGACCTTGTCAATCACAGGCCTGGGCCAAGGGCTCTAAGGAAGGATGGTCCACAGTAGACCTACAAGAAAGAAAGAAAGCAGTTTCCACCGTATGGCCTCATCCTTTGCTGGGCCAAAACAGCAAAGAAAGAAGAGTGAAGACAGGTGGTCAGGAGGCTGAAAACCAGCCAAAGGAGGCACTCTGGAGAAAGTGTGCTGTTCACAACTTTGAAGTGGTAAGTCCTGGCAGATGACTTGGAAAGTGAGGACGGCCCAACCCTGTGTGGATAAGCTGTGAGATAAGTAGCCTAAGAGGCCTTCTGGAGAAATGCACAAGCAAGCAGCAGCCTTAGTCCTTGGTCCCTAGAGCTCTGCCATTCTGTGTGGGTCAGTCGGCCCAGAACTGGGATGGTTAAAGCCAACGCTATGATGGGATAAACTAACCTATCTAGAGGAGGCTTGTGTTTCTGAGTGTGATGGCACTGAACCTAACCCTGAGTCTAACTCCCACTTTCTGTGTGGTCTTCTAGGTCTGATAAACTCATTCCAAGCCACAATTCTGACCTTGTGAATGATACAACTTGTGCATCTGTGTGCACTTCTATGTACGCATGCATACTCTTGCCTGTACTTGTGTCTGCATGCATGAATTTACACGTGTATCTGTATTAACATACATAAGAGGCTGCCCTGAGGCTAAAGCATAGAACCTTCAACAAACAAATCCTCCCAGATGTTTCTCCGGGACATTACGTGCTCTCAAAATAGCCTGCTTCTAACTGCCCCAGACTGGGGAGACTTAATCTCAAAAAATGATGTTGAGATGTTCTGTATTCTTGAGATTTGACAGCAAACAATGCAAGTGAGTTACTCCTAAATACTTACTCATTATTATCAGAAAAGGACAGTGTACATTACGAACAGAAAGGGAAAAACCAGACCTTAAGATGCTGGAACCAGACTCATTCTGGACAGCTGAAGGTGTAGACGAAGGGAAGGTAAATTACTCCCTAGGAATTTTTGGAAACGTGTGTGGTTTGGCCCCATAGAAGGCTAGTGCTGGAAGGCCTCTCTACAATTTCAAGGAAAAAAAAAAAAGAAAGATTTGATAAAGTTTGTGAAGTATGGTTGTACACGCTTAACCCCAGGGGAAACAGAGGTGAAAGGTAAGCCTTGGCTACACAGCAAGCCCTAGGCCAGCCTGGTCTATATTACGATTCTGCCTAAAAGTAAAAAACAGAGAACACTGGGAAGAGTGTACAAAGGAGATTCTTCGAGTGAGATCTAGGAAATCATAAACATTACAGAATTTCAGGACAAGGAAGCTGAATTCCAGAAAGGGGGTCACGGTTTTCCTAAGAGCTGACAGGTATGCCCCTGCCCTAAATGCACCCCACTCTTCTGCAGTCTGATCCTGCTGCATGGCTATTTTGCTTTGTTCTTCAAGTCATTTCATCCAGCAGAATCTGAATGTCACCTGACAAACCTGAAGTAAGCATCGGGCCTCACTCTATGGCTTCCTGGCTGAGGTGAGGAACCACACAGAGGGTGAGGAGGGACAGCTGAGTTGGAGCATGGGCTTTCCCATTATGTTGGCCCTCAGACAACTTTTCGATGCTGGTTCTTGACTTTCTTATATGTACAATGAAGAAATCTAGGGAATGCACCAGTGCATTCTGAAGGCCAAGTGAATTAAAGGCGTCTAGCACCCAATCTGAAGGAAGCCCATCAATGAATCTGTTTACTGTTTCTCTGATAACTCCCATGCTCTCTCTCTCCCCTCCCCTCCTCTCTCCTCAGCCCACCCCCTCTCTCTCCTCCACCATTCACCATTCATCCAGTCATACAAGCCAAGGTCTTTCACACCCTTTTATACCCTCTACCTCAGCATCCTCCCATCCTATCCAGCACCAAAGCCAGTGACTTTACCACTTGGTCTCACAGCCCGCATGCAGAGTCGGGTTTCAACCCACTGTTCTCCAGTTGCTTTCCAACCAGGAGCACAAGGCTCCCTTGCCCTGAACTTCCCTCACTCAGACCAGCAGCTCAGCAAAAATGTTACTAAAGAGTGAAAATCTAGGAGGGTGCATGCAAAAGACAAAGTCAAGCAGTACAGAGAACATTTGAGTTAAAAAAGGAAAACAAGAAGCCCAGGCAAGGTGCTGAATACCTTTAATCCCAGTGCTTGGGAGGCAGGGAGGGCTCTGTGAGATTTAGGGCAGACTGGACTACGTAACCAAGTTCTAGGCCAACCAGCCCGACATAGTGAGATCTTTTTTCAAGAAAGAAAGCACAAGAAAACAAGAAATCAAGAACAAAACTGGTGGGTTTGCTCCTGCAAATGCAACAATTTCCAAGCGTTTCCTTGGACCTGAAGAGAGGCATTAAGGGCATTTGACTTGGCTAAGGGCCCACACCTGTTTTCAAGATAACCCTCTAAGGGTATAAAGACTAAGGGCAGTAAAGCCCCAATGAGGAGTGCTGCCAACATGACTGATCTAAATGGAATGTGAGCCTATGAGTCATTTGTAGCTTTAAATACTATAGAGAAAAGAATTTGTAAAACATGCCCAAACAGCCTGGCTTTGATGTGGTGAACTCTTTTAAAACCACATTGTTCAAATTTATGCTAAAATGCAAAGCCCTCATGTTTACAATGGTGTTCTTGGAGGAACATGGCAAAAAAAAAAAAAAAAAAAAAAAAAAGTACAACTGTTCACTTTAAAGGCAAGACTTAAAACTTTGGAACAACGGGGTGCTTCCCAGGACTAATTCATGAGCTGTTAAACCTCAAGAGGCTAGCAGTGAATGCTCTTGCAGCATCTTGGCCTGATTGGGGAGCAGCTCTTTATATATATTTGATCTTGTTAATTGTGCTGTAGGGCTAGCACGATGTCTCAAGGGTCACCATTGCTCCTGGGGCAGGCTACAAATTACGCATAATGCACTGCTCTGTAACTGACAAGCTGTGAGCCTGGCTAGCCTTTCCAACACAAAACACCTACACCCGAGTCATTTTATTCTAAAAGACAGAAGGGCACTCTTTAGGATTGGAAACATCTGAAGACAACATTGTCATGAAATCCAGCCAGCTATTCTGGATACACAGGGGACGGGAACAGCTGAAGAACAGAGCAAACACACTTCCATTCTTGTTTACAGAGGAGGAGGTAGAGGCAATCATGAAGGCAAGATCGCACCGAGTGCAGAAGAAAAGGAACACAGAGTCAGCTTCAGGTAGAGTCCAGACACCAGAGATGCATGTCCCAGTGACAGTCCTTGACCGGTCCTGTAGCTCAGCTATCTCGTTCTGAATGGAAAGGTACACAGCTTTAGAACCATGAAGAGCCAGGAGCCAGACTTGCCACAGCCTGATGGTTCCAGTACCCCGTGTCTTGTACCAAGCACCAGGTCTCCCACCGTGACCTTGTTTGATGTGTCTTAGAAAGAGATGGATCTTCAAGAGGACAGGAGGGGTACACTAAAATGAAGCCTTGGTATGGGACAGAATCATGACGACAGAATCATGGATGAGGATTAGCACTACCTTCATGTCCCAGGGCACGGGGGCCTACGTGCTGGACGCCTGCAATGGGCCTGACTTTGTCCTTTCTAAGATAGTACTGGTAGCTACACCTAAGCACAAGTGGATACTTCCTCCCACTCCATTCCCTTCCAAATGAGACAATAATCCAAAGTGTAAATCCAGCTGGTTGTTTTCCTTCCTCTTAGACAAATGGATGCTGTAGAAGAGACTAAGTGGGATGCAGTATTGAACTCCAGAGAGCGCGCCAGTGTCTCATACAGCACACTAGGACACAGAGGGAAAGGCAGAAGGGAGTATGAGGTGGTCAAGGGTCATAAATCTTGATAATTTATTAAAATGGTCACAGTACTGGACACTGCTCCATTATTGCTGCTGCGTGTCAAAGCAGCTCAAGCTAGCTTATGTTGGATCAACAAAGTCACTGAGTAGGCATGCTCATTTTTCCTGTCTGGGGTACCTACCTTCAGGGGTCGGGGAGGGCACTTCTAGGTTTAAGTATGACCAGGGGAAGCAGATGAGGACAGAGAGAGGGGATCTGAGAGATGATGAACAGCAGCTCTAATCACACTCCACGAAGAGAACACCATCCAAAGCTCTATGATCCGTGCAATATTAAGATGCATCTATAGTGTTTGGAGCTCACTGAAGCAGAGGGGCCACCCAGGCTCACCTTTGTCTTAAGAAGGCAGAAGTTAAGAACACAGCTAGCTCTGACAGTGTCTGAAGTGAAACCAGCTCCCTGGGTCTAGTGCCCGAGCCACCATCTCCCAGCCAGGATTTAAGAGAAGGGGTCGCTAAGATGGCCAACACACACAGTCTTGCTCAAGTAACCCATAACCTGTTAGAACAGAGGTCAGACTTCAAACACTCAAAAGTGCAGATGGCAGCAGTTAACCTTCCACCAAACAAGCCCTTTACTGATTTCTCTTTTCCTCTGATTCACATGAGCAAAAGGCCTAAGTAATTCCAGACTAAGTTTCAGTCTGTTAATTGATAGCAAAGTATGCTTAGAGCTACAGCCTAAACACAAGGCTTAGGAGGCTCAGAATTCTACTTATTTACATCCATGCACTCAGTACTGTGTGCAAAGGATCCAGGGACGAGGAATACACTGGCCATACCTCAAGGCTGTGAATCTGGGCAAGAGAGTGGGCTTGAGAAAGTTCTGTGAGGCAAGTCAGGGCTCCAGACCCTTCTGTTGCCTCAGATAGACCAGTCCTTCTGCTACAGGTAGGCCAGATGTGCCAAATGGGAGTTCCTAGGAGCAGACAGCTGGATGGACAGAAAGGCAAAGCCACAGCCTCAGGATGGTATATGGTTACTTACTGGCTGTGTAGTTGTCCACCTCAGCTCAGAAAGATGCTGCAAGGTAGTACAATGAGCCAGTTTGCCGGTGAGAGAAGCAGGCCAGGGCTCTTCCCGTTGGGGTATTACTCATCTATATGGTAAAAAGGGATGCTAACCAAAGGCCTGGCCTTTGCAAGAAGGAAAATCCCTGCAAGGAAACAACTTGGACAATACAGAGACCCTGCTGGCAGGGGTTAGGCACAGAGAGGGAGGGAGGGCAGGGAGGTTATGTCCTAGATACGGTCTATAAAACACTCCTGAGACGCCACCGGAGCTTCAAGCTTGTTAACTAAACACTAATCTTCAAATGAGAGACAGGTTTAAGTTAATGTCAAAGCAAAGGAGAAGGTGGGGTACAGGGAGAAACAGGAGCATCATCACCACCCTTGGAGAGTGGAGCCAGGCCTCTCTGCCGCCACTAACCCACAATGGCCAGCAACGCCTCTAGCACAAGAAAACATCTCTACGAAACTGTAGAGTAATTGCTGCTGCCAAGGGATTCTAGGAAAATCTCATTCTCTCCCTGGGGGATGGTGCACTTTGGGATTCCTGTCACTGATTAAGTGGTCTAGATGAGTTTATAAAAAGATCATCTGAGGATTGTTTTATGAACACACACACACACACACACACACACACACATTTATGTGCTATGTAACATTGCATCAGTGACAGACAACACATATGACAGCAGTCCCATAAGATTACATTATCTACTGATGAGAGAGCTCAACCCAGTGACACCAGAGAGACTGTTCATCCTTCTCCAGGGACCAAGTCTATCTTTGTGTGGTACCACTACTGTGGGTATTCAATAAAGATACACGGAATGACTGAATCCCAAAGAATTTTTGTGAAGGGAGGTAAAGTCCCCTTTCCTGCTTGGACCCAAGGCAAGGACGCAGTCCTGCAGGCTTAGAGTTTAGCCATCACAGATGCTCCACTTGGCTGCCAGTGTCCTTTTCAATCCGCAGCCTGCTTTAAGGAGTGAAATGATGCTGCAGATAGAAAGGAAGGTTCTTTCACTTACGGCATTTCTGCTTCCCTTCCTCCCTCATATCTAGTCTCTCTGGATCCTTCTTCTATAATGGACCTTTCCAATAGCTTTCCATCCTGTGCAAATCCCATAGCTGTGCAGAAAGGCCGCACAGATTCTCCTTTCGATTTTTCAATAAGATGTGAAAAACCTAACACTCTAAATTACACAGAGAGACAGGCAAAAAGTACCTCTTTGATTCGGCTGAGGAACTTAGTTAAATACTCAAGAGTCACATTTATTCTATAAATGTAAGGCAAATCAGAGTAAACTATAGCAAAAGAGCAGAGAGAGAGAGAGAGAGAGAGAGAGAGAGAGAGAGAGAGAGAGACAGAGACAGAGACAGAGAGAGACACAGAGAGAGACAGAGAGATCAAGAGACGGGGAGCAAGCTGATTATGACCTGAAGGTAGGTATTGTGCTGTATAAACAAAAGCTCCCCAGCATCCCAGTGTGTTCCCTCTGTCTCAGCTGTTATAGAAAAGACAGTGGTTACAGAGAAGAATGAAAAGAAACACAGAAACACAACCATTGTTCAGGGGGCCTCTTTGTATAGAACAGACTAGTCTGAAACTTTTAATCCTCCTGCCTCAGCCTTCTTAGTGCTGGGATTACAGGCATGCACCAGGGCACTCCCTACTATATTTGGAATAGAAAGTTTGCAGAATGTCCTTTTAGCTTCCTCATAACTGTAAAATAAAATAAAATAAAATAAAATAGAAGCTGGATCATTTGATATGTATCAGTGCTAGACTTCATGTTCCAGCTATTTGTGTATTTGTTAATTCTTTTATCCCTTCCCTCAGGCACTTGGTCATTCAACAAGTGTTTGTTAAGCATATGTCTGGCCTATCTCCTAGCTTTCCATCTGCAGGGACAGTGCTGGGGACTATGGGTGTTTGAAAGGGCTACTAAATTCCTGAGGCCTACAGTAATTAGTTGATTCCAAAGTAAAGAAGTTATGAAAAATGTAAAGAGCATTCAATGAAATGCCTATGGAAAGCACTCTTTCAACCACGCAGAACTCAGTTACACAGATGGTTACCTATGTTCATGTTCTATAATATATTTATACTCTAACTTTGTATTTAAAAACTAAGGGCAGGGCTGCATAGGCTGTAGTACATTGGAAGGGATATGGAATAGGCTTCTCAAACTCCAAGTCCTCAAAGACCCTTCAAGGTCACGTATAATGGACAGGATATGTATAACTCTCAGCAGATTATAGTCTGCTGGAGGCAGGCACCTGTCCACAGCCACAGCTGCGTTACGGCATATCCAAGAAAGTATATCTCAACTTCCTCGTGAATATAAGACAAGAACTATAGCATGCAGGAAAGGTTTGAGGACAAACACCTAAAAATGCAGATGGAAAGACAGCCCAGAGGCTGCCAGAGCATGGGGGTGGTGGGTGAATTGTCAACTGCTTGACACCCTGTCCCTGCAGGTGGCGAAGCCTCTGGTGGAGGGAGCTGATTATCTGTACAGGGAGTCAGTATTGATCTAGAGCTCAGATCCACAGACATGGCTGCTCCATTGCCCTGTGTAGTCAGCAGTGTTCTTGACATACAGACCCTCATCTGGATGCCCAGGCACAGCCGGAGCCTGGCCCATATCACTGGGATCCAAAGACTTTCTTTTTAAACCTTCTTTTAGAAAAGGAAACCACTTTTCAATTAGCTCCAGCCAAGGAGATCCCACTTTCTATTTTGCTCTGGGAGTAAGAAGCTGAGGACTGCTCCTAATTCAATTCTATTTCTTCCTTTTGTCGGCATTTTATCAAACTCCTTAATCCCCCTGGCTGGCAATGGCACTAGGTAAAAGAGGAGAATGAACTCAATTTTGAAAAGAAAGGATCACATGACAAAGCATAGAAATAGGCCTTAGGAGTCAATTTGATTTCATTCTTAGTCCCTTTCTCGCCCTCCCCCAAGTCTTCTTCATGGTGCCCCCGAGGGGAGCAGGGTGGAGAGGGCTGGGAAGGTGACATGACCAGGTTGAGAGCAGCCCAGGGTAAGGCACTCAAAGTTGAAGAGGGATAATATTCCTGCAAGCAGACACTGACTGCTTCAAGCATGCCGTGTTAGTATACTAGACTTGCTGGGCCCGAGCCTTCCCTTGTGCCTTCGCCATAAGATGTGTTGAGATGATGCACAGTGTGTCAAACAAGAAAACAAACTGAGAAAAATTAGCTTTGCAAAGGATGAAAACCTACTAAAAATACTTTTAAGAGACTTCAAACATGAAATCACATTTAACAAAATAACTTCTTAATGACTGAGCCAAAAAATGATTCAGGAACACATGGATTAAATTCCCTACAAAATACAGATGGCTTTCCAAACAGGGGAGTGACTTGCATGGCAGACTCGGCTCGGCTTGTGGGGAGCAGCCCTGGCAGAAAGAGTTTGGCCTGACCTCACTCTGCTATGCCTTTGCTGGGGCTCTCTCTAGTGTCTGTCAACTGGTCACAGCAGTCATTACCTACACCTGGAGCAAGCTCCTTGCAAGTGGTTCAACTCTTTTCCTACTTAGGCAAAGAGTTCAATGCTTTATAATAAATGAGTCTTCCTTACCTCCAATACTTCAAATATCAAGAATACGGTGTGCTTGCTTCTGAATTAAAAAGGAAATTTACCTTATCTTAGGCCCAAAGCAAATGGCTTTACAATAACTGGATACAGATTGATTGATACATAGGTTTCTCATCCACCTTTCATCATTAGGAACTAATATTAATCAAGAGAATGCTAGCTTGTGGCTTTTAGCTTAATTGAAGATGTATACTTCAGACAAAGCTTGTAACAAGAAGGTCTGTTTTCCCCTCAGCCCTTTCTCTACCACATCAAATTTCAGCTCACATCACCACTATCATTACTGTAAAACAGCATCTTGTTTCTTGGTGAAAAGTTTTGACAAGTACTGAATCTATTTTTGTTTTTTGTTTTTTCTTTCTTTCTTTATTTTTTTAAATGAGAAAATGGAGACTTGAAGGTCAGAGAAAGGCTATGTAGCAGAACCAGCCATTCCAAACACCTACTGTCCTTTCTTGGCTACACAGAGAAACCCTGTCTTGAATAACCAAAAAGAAAGAGAGAGAGAGAGAGAGAGAGAGAGAGAGAGAGAGAGAGAGAGAGAGAGAGACAGACAGACAGACAGACAGACAATAACCTTAATACCTTTCATTATTTGCTCTGGTTAGGTTTTAGTCATCAGGCTGCTACTACTGATGCCTCTGCCATTCTTCAAGGACCAGAACGAATACAAATCAGGGTGCTGCTGCATAGGTATGTGACAGAGTGGTTAAGTCACAGTTGACTTTCAAAGGAGATTATCTTAGGCCATCTGGATGGTCCTGAGTAAATCAGCTGAAAGGCCCAATAGGAGCAGCAGAAGAAATTCTATCACAGGCTCAGTCTTTAGCTAGGCCTCATCTCTAGCACAGTCTGGCCTGCCCTTCTGGATGGTCTACCCTATAGAATTTGGACTTGCCTGCTCAGTGCCCACAACTGCATAAGCCAGTTGTTTGCCACTCTTGATCACACCTCTCGCTGGTTCTGTTTCCCATTTAAACTTTGACTGACAGACAAGATAATGTTCCCAAAGTGTTCCTATAGTTTATTTAGTTCTTATAACTCTTAGTTTTTTGCTGGTACTACAACCTTTGTTTGTTGTAGTACTTGTACACACTTGTACAAAAGAGTAGTTGATGTGTAGGCTTACATATCAGATGCTTTTGCAAACCCACAGTACATAATCTTATATGTGAACAAGTATGTGCTAGAAGAATTGAATCACTTTAGACAAGAGCAGGGTAAGATGGTGTTCCACACTCCTGGAGGGCCAGTAAACAAGTCATAGGCCCAGAGGTCATGCCCCTAAGAAGGTATTAACATATTAAGGTCTCTCTCTCTCTCTCTCTCTCTCTCTCTCTCTCTCTCTCTCTCTCTCTGTGTGTGTGTGTGTGTGTGTGTGTGTGTGTGTGTGTCTCCCCTTCCCCACCTTGGTCTTTCGAGACAGGGTTTCTCTGGGTAGCCCTGGATGTCCTGGAACTCACTTTGTAGACCAGGCTGGCCTTGAACTCAGAAATCCACCTGCCTCTGCCTCCCAAGTGCTAGGAGGTTATTGTGTGTTTTTGTGGCACAGGATAGTCCTATAGACAGAACATTGATTGGCTCTAGACCTCAGGTTATGAGCAGTCACAGTATCTCCCTTCACCTTTGGTTCCTGTGACTGTTTCTTCTACAATGAAAAACCCTCTACATACACTTGACTAAGTGCTCTTCAAGCCCATACCACATCATATCTAACTAACAAAAACCCAAACCACCTTTTTACCATTATAACACATTTATCAAGCTATAGAATAATGACTCCTAATGGCAGCTCAAACAAATTGCCAAAATATGAATCAGAAAAGTGGAAACTGAACATAATAAATTGTAAGGGATGCCAAAGCCAAGATAGGCAGAAAGCTTTAGGAGGGGGCAAGAACTTTGAACTCCAGACGTTTAATCTAGGTTGATTTATTTAAGGCTTTTTACTAACTCAACAGGTATTTAAGAAGTCCTTTGTTACTAGATCATGAGATAACACTGAAAAATAGTTTCATAGAAAGTACACTCTGGACATTCTGACTCACAGGAATTTTTGTTATATACTCTTAGGACTCTGGGGCCCCTCACAGGGACTGGATCCACCTTCTACATCTGGTTCCCAGAGCAACTCCCAGATGGGTGGATAAGCATATTATAGGACTCCAGCCAGACTCACCACATCGGGAGCTCAGGGTGGGGTCTGGCATTAGTTCCTAAACTGTAGTGTGGATTTCAGACCAGCCCACAAGCAAAGCTTCTGGCTGAGGAGGTCTGAGCCAGGGTCCAAACATTTACATATCTAGCCAATCCCTGAGCCACACTCTGAGAGTCAGTGTTCTAGATTTGCACTCTACAGTGGCCACTAGGTGCCAGGGCTTTGTTATTTTAAATGACCTTAAATTGCGGAAAACATAAATAAGTAAGTAAGTAAGTAAGTAAGTAAGTAAATCAGTTGTCCTTTTATATTAACATGCATCCTCAAGGCTCAGGACTTTGGCTGCCATATTGCATGGTAGAGATATAAATGCCCCTCACTGCAGAAAGCTGATGTGCATGCAATCAGGCACTATAAGCAGAGAAAGCTGAAGAGTCCAAGGAAAGATGGCTAAGGCAAGGTGCTGCTGTGGTCAAAGGCTTTTCACCCATCTGAGCAGCATGAGGGATTTCTTCAGCTAAGCACTAGTTGAGTTACTGTCCAGAACAAAGCAGGTATGCTAGAAGCAGCAACAGGGCCCACCAGGCTGCTGTGTTTCCTCTTTTTACTCTAACTGGGTTACAGGTTCGGAGCACTGAGGAACTCAAGAGCCTCTGTGAGATGGATCAAGAGACAACACGGAGATTCCATAATGAACCCGCAATGATCTATCTATCTTTTGAAATGGATCATGGGGCTATTGCTTTTTTTCTACAATGAAAAAGCTACCCGCCGCCCACTGGTGGCCAGTTCTCATCTTAGCAGAACTATCAGGAGCATCTGCAACTCCAGACCTATCTTCTAGAAGCCGCTTCTCTCTTCTCCGTTTCTCCACCCTCTTTCGGTGGTCATCCTCTCCCCTCTTAAGCCTTCTTCTCTCTGCAACCAGTGAGTAGCTGCCCCAGTACTCAGCTTAGGAAGCCTCTTCTATATTCTCTTGGTGATTACAAACACACCTATGTGCTTCAATGATTACACAGTGCTGGTGTTGTTATAACACATCTCTAGACTACAACCCTTTCCCAACCTCATATCAACCACCCACTGACCATCCCCATGTGGAGCTCACACGGGCCTTTCAAGGTATAGACAGCCAAGATTTCCTACTCCTATGGACCTGTTCTAGCTCCACGTACACATTAATGATGACAACTCCAACCTATCAGTGGTCTTGGCCCAATCCTTTAGGCACTCTATACTTTGCTCTCAGTCACAACCACTGTCTAAAAACCCTTAGGTGCTGCTCCCCAGTTCATCTAGAAGTAGAGCCCCTGGCACCTCTTCTTCTGCTGCCTGGTGGGGATCACCACTTCTCTCTTATTGCTTGATTTTTGCTGTGGATTCTGAATTAGCCTTTTTGCCTCCGCCCTTGAGGGGCTGCCCCAACAAAGGACAATAGGCACAGAATCTGAAAACAACAGAAAAGTATTTCCTTTTATGTTTGGACTGAACTCAGGGTGTCAGTTGGGTTGGATCCCTCAGGAAGAGCAGAGACAATCCAGTACATGTTGCCAGGGGCTCTGGAAGTCCTTGGGATTCCTGGCTTTTTGTCTATCCCCCTCCCCGCTTGGAGCTTCACCTGTCTTCCGGTGACCCCTGCTTCTCTGATTGTCTTCTCCCTTCCTCTCTTTTATCAGGCACTTGACATCGGATTTAGGATCTACTCTAATCCAGGACGATGTCACCTTGACAGCCTTTATTGTATCGAAAAGATACTTGTTGCACAAAAAGCCACATTAAGAACTTCTGGATAGGAATATCTTCTAGCAAGACCATCCAACCTACCGTGCCACCCTAGAGATCAGTTCAACCCAGAAGCCTCCTGTAATCCTTTCAAAAGGTACGTGCTCTAAGGGCGTCCAACTCCTTTAGGGACCAAACTGTGAGGCTTGTGTGACTGGGCTTCATATCGCTCCATTTTAAAACTCTGATCATTCAGTAATGAGGGCTCTACCAGGAATCTCAAGGACTCTCAGAGGTGACAAGAAGTGGAAGCACCAGGACATTCAGGGAGAGCATCAGGAGCACTCGGCTATTGACAAGCAGCCAGGAGGTAACCTTAGGTTGACAAACTGGGGGAGAGAGAAAGAATTACAGGTCCAATTGTGCACAGCAGCTTCTGAGATGCCCTTGGATAGGTTTACATATCATTTCAGAAGCCCCCAAAGAGATCTGCACTGAGGAGACAGGTATGGGAGCTGCTAGCCTAATAAAGAGTAACTAAAGCCTTGGGAGAAGACAGTAGGTCCTTGAATGCAGACATGAGGAGAGCCGATATTTAGAGGTGGAGAAGAGAGAGACCATGCAAGAGAGCATGCAAGAGAACATACAGGGAGGCTAGGGCACAGCAAGGAAGGCAGGAGTTCCTGGCATTAGGAAGGCAGGAGTAGAAAGGTCTGGGGAGGGATCAAGTTAGTGTCATAAGGTAAGTCCAGGAAGGAGGGTGGCCCTAGGCCTCAGCAATACTGAGATGGTAGGACCTTAGCCAGATCTGTTTCCTTACAGGCAGCCACTTCCTGAGGGTTGGAGGGTTCAGAGTTGGTCAAGGCATCAGGGCAGCTCTTGTGTGAACTGCAGGTGTAAATAGGAAAGGATGGAGGCTGGAAAGCACGGTCATGGGTTATTCTTCTCTGCTGGGTCTGCCCCTACCCCCGCACTCCAGAAGGCGAGCACTATGGAGATGAGGGCACCAAGGAGACATCAACAGTAAAAGAATTTCCTGAGCAGACGAGCCAGGTGAGATGAACGGGTTCTCCCAGCCTGCTGTCAGGACTGAGTGAGTGCTGTACATGCCCAGTTTTGAGTCCTCAAGAGGGAGGTGAAGGTACTTCCTAGAGGGTTCCATGTTCTCAGGGATGCTCTTAAAGGGCTTGGGGTCTCTAATGCATCATCAGCACACACCTATGCCTTCCTCCTGCCTGTTCTCCATCTTTTTGCTTATTTCTCTCTAGAAAGATTAGCATCTCTGGTCTTTACCAGCACAGTGGAAAATTAAATTCCAATCATACATTAATTTTGATAAAATTCCCTTATTGGAAGTAAAGATGAAAGAATTTAGTAAGATGGCCCTCTGCCCATATACCGAAATGATTAAAGACTTGACTGCAATCAGATTCGGAGCAGAGTCACAGTGGAACAAATTTATGAATGGGTCTTCTTTTCGCAGTTCGACTGTCAGGGCTAATTAGTTGTATTAATTAGAACTGTCAACACATGAATATGCTTGTGGAAGCCACTTCCTATGGTAAAATATGAGACTTGTAAATATCAAGACACGTGGGAAAGGCAGATGTTCACTTGTTAGTGACTCTTTTAGTTCTGCACAGTAGGACAGCACAAGGAACAAACAGGTGCTGGCTAGCAGAGTTGTGTACTTCCCCCTTGTTTAGGTTACAGGTTACTGGAGAACTGGAAGGAGTTGAAGCTGACCTGGCAGTGCCTTCCTCTTACCAGTCTGAGCTTGACTGGAAAGTAAAACCCTATTGCTGAAGTGATAGGAAAAACTGCTCAGTTTTCTCTGTGTGACCTCTGCTAAGTGGACAGGTTACTTTGCTTCTCCATGACATGGGTCCTTCCTCTGAAGAAATTCAGGCAGCAAGAACTTGAAGAGAGTGTGCTGAGCCTCGTGTGTGTTCACTGTGTAAGGTCAGGGAAGAGAAAGGAGAACGAGGGGGAAATGTTCCATGTGCCTTGCATCGCCACCTCTGACATGCATCTCCCTGTCCACAAACCCCCGTGACTCCCACAGTGTCTGTCCAGCTGGGATTCCAGCCTGGGCTTGGTTGGCTGCAAAGCGAGGCTCTAGAAGGAAGGATTCACCACAGACTTCAGTGACACAGATGCTAAGCTCCTCTACGTTCCTTTTTTCCTTTTCTTTTTTAATGATATAAAAGATTTTTAATATTGTTTCTAAGAGTAGGTACTATAATAAAGGTTAATATTAAACATAGATATTTCATAAGTTATATAAAACCACACATTTATAGAAGTAAAAATCAAAGCTCTTTTCATCTTACTTACATTTCTTAAAGCACAGTAATCAAATTCTTAATAGGTAGGGGTGATCTGGCTGGCAAAATTTCACTTGATAACTATCATAAAATATCTAATGTAAAACCCATTTTAAATTAAGGTCAGTTAATCATGATATTTCAGTTTTAATCTTCATAACAACTTGGTAATCCATCTATAAAAGACAGAATTATTCCTGATTTATAATCTGCTTTGCAAGATGTCCAGAGACTCATAATTCTGTCAGTGGGAGGAGGTGCACGGAGCACCTACTGACTGCTGACAATCCTGCTGAGGTCCCTCCCAACTCAAAGCTCTTATATCCCAGAAAATAGCAAGACGTCAGTACTAGAGTCAGAGACTAAGAATTCACCTTTGTAAACTTAACTTACAGAGCTGGTCAACTAACAAGATGTTGATATCCCCCAAGCAATATAAACATCCATCTGGTCAAAATTTCAGAGCATCAAAATAATTAACACAATCCAGCATGGTGGATCACACCTGATTTCCTAGCACTTGTGGGGTAAAGCTGGGAGGACAGAAAGTTCAAGGCTAGCCTTCGGTAGGTAAGGTTTTATTGAGACAATAACAAACAAGGGCCAGGGCACAGCTCATTGTCCAGCACTCCCAGGGCCCGTGTGCTATCACTAGCACCTAGCTTCCCCTTCCCGTGGCAGCTTCTGCCATTTGTCCTTATAACATTCACGAGTCAAGTCTCCCTGCCAGCTGTTTGTGGTCAAAATAAGTAATGTTGGTGGTCATAATCTGTAATTAGATGGTTCTAAACTCCAAGTAATCTTTGCACCCCAATCTTTAACAGATATGTAAGGCTACAGAAAAAGTAGTACAAAGAAACTAATACTGAAACTAATAGGAAAAGAAAATGTTCTATTTCCCGGTAGAATGTATGGCCTACACTCTGATTCCTGAAACGAAGCTCTTTGGAACTGGCAGGTAATCCCCACAAAGCCCAGCTGGAGTCGCCTTCGGAGCAAGGGGAAAACACAACATCCCTGCAGACAGCACCAAAAGACTTTAGAGACCGTACCTAGAAGTCCAAGAATTCACACTGGCCAAAGGAAGGGGCTACTCTGGCACCAGCAGTGACTCCTAGACAGAGAGCTGTGTGGGTGTGAGTCCTTCAAGATGGAAGCTCAGTATGTGGAAGGCATGGGGCACAGGTTAGTGCTGAGTACTGACTCAGAGTGGGATTCCTGGGGAGAGCGCATGCTCACGGTGGACTGGTGCATGCACATGGTGGATTGACTCAGAATTTGAATTCTGCTTGTTAACCACATGCCCACAGGAGTTATTTCCTTTCTCTGTGTCCCAGATCTTTGAAATGGCACTTTATGGGGTTATTTTGGGAACTGCATTCTCCTTTATTACAGTAAGGGATCCAGAGAAAGCACCAGGGCTAGTATTAGCACATGGTGAGCACTTAGTAGATGGTGGCTGTTTGATGGGGACTGAGCGGCGTTCTGCCCAAATTCATCTGTGGAAGCCCTAACCCTGTGCACTTCCACGTGCAAGGACGGCCCTAAGAGTAGTAATTAAGTTTAAGTGAAATCATATGAGTTCAGCCCTAGCCTGGTACGAATGGCATCCTCACACGTAAAAACACAGGAGACACATACAGAGAACGAGTGAAAACCTAATTCGAGTTGGCCACCTCAACCCATGAAGAAGCCAGGTGTGCCAACAGTTTGATTTTGGCCTACTGGACTCCAGAATGGTGAGCAGTCAGTTTCTGTTGATTAAGCTGTGCTCCACGAAGACAGCCTCAGCGTAGGAGTGTTCCACGGCAGACACCCAAATCCAGCAGTACCCAGTCAGATTTCAAAGGCCAGTGATCCCAGGCCTTAAAATGTCATTAAATAGAGAAGGATGTCAAGACAATCCAGAGGTGCTGGCATGCCCCGGGGATGCTGTGCTGGGGTCATCTAAGGTAGGGTAATATTCAGTAGATAGACTGATCATGCACTACTTTTTCCCGAAGAGCTCAGCTTATATATGGATTGAATATCACACTGGAAAAGTGAATCTGGAGGATGGGAAAGCTTAGAAGACTGTGTGTGTCCCCCCACCCCCATCCCCACCCCCAGGGCTCTCTGCAGTGAAATGTAATCTCCAATTCAAGGTGTGAAGAAGGCAGAAATATAAGCTGACTGTAGTGTTTAGAGATTCCACCTTTCAGAGGACATTAGAACCAGAGCAGCGGTTCTCAACCTTCCTCCTGCCTCATGGTGTGGTGACCCCTACCACAAAATTATTTTTGCTGCTACATCATAATTGGAAAATTTTCTAGCATTATGAAGTGTAATGTAAATATCTGTGCTTCCCTATGGTCTTAGGGGATGCCTGTGAAAGGGTCATTTGTCCCCCTCCTCCCGAAGGCGTCAGGACCCACAGGTTAAGAACAGCTGAATTAGAGTGTTACTCAGCATGCTGGGATCCCAGTGACTTTATGAAGGAGACACAGGAGATACTGTACCAGTGCGGGCCCTAGGCCTTGTGCCACCTGAGACTATCAGCAGGAGGCCGTCACTAGATGCAGGCCTTAACCTTATACGTCTATAACTACAACCCAAATAGACCTTTTGTTTTTGTAACTCACCCAGTCTGTGGTACTGTATTATTGGCAATGGAAATTGGAGTAACTCAGGTAATGTGGCAGAAACAAGTCTGTATGAAAAGGGGAACAATACAATCTCAGGATAAGCTTGGGGACTGACCATCGGTATGGCTCTCAGCCAATGGCAACCCCTCTTTCTAGAGTGCCCTGTGCCAAGGTAGTCTGGACCAACCACCTACCTCCAAGGCTTTCACAGAGTGATAGTCCCAATAATAGCTGTGTTAATGAGGACTTCGTATAAATTTACAGGCCAAACTGCTGCCAAACAGCTCAGAGACAAGTCCTTTTTTCTGAGTTTAAGTGTCAGCTGAGCTCTTCTTAAGTGGCACAGCCTGGCCACCACGCTATAGCCAGCTCTAATTAGGATGAAAAAATTTCATTCCTCTCTAATAAGAAACATGTTAAAAGGCAAACGTTTTCTAAAAGGCACTATAAGCAATAATCATTAAAATTCACTGCGTTGTATTAACATTCTTCAAAAGTCTTAAGCCTAGAGCATAGCATTTGTAAAAATCATGCTATTTTATAGTTTCTTAATTGCATAAATTTCCATAAGAGCTGGAATGTGATGAAAGTTAGTCTTAATGGAGTCTTTGTCCCACATGGAGATATATAAGGAAACTATCTCTACATATGGAAGGGGTTTAGAGAAACCTACCTTACCCATATCCTTGTACAATACGGGGCCTCCACATACTATTACATTTATATATACAAATTTTAGGATAGCCAGGCAATTGTTAAGGAAGGTGGTTTTATGTATACCTTTAACTTTACAAAGCAAAACAACAACAAAGTGCATACTGGATGTGACGATGCACAGCTGGATGTGGTGTTGCACAGCTGGATGTGCACACCGCCAATGCCAGCACTCTGGAGGCAGAGGCAGGCAGATCTCACTGGGTTTGAGACTAGCCTATTTTTCATAGGGAATTGCAGACCAGTCAGGGCTGTATATGGAGACCCTGACTCCAACAGGCAAAGAAACAAACAGAAAAGCCAGGTTTCTACTCTATGATTTTTATAGATTCAGGAGAAGACCATTCTTAGCTGATCTTGCGGGAGCTAGTTCTGTGGCCCGCAGCAAAGCTGAGCTTGAATCACGAGGGAAGCCTGGGACGAAGCGCGGCTCCTCCCCCACACCTCTGTCTGTGGACACTCACTTGCCTCCACCACCTGCTATGGATTCTGATTTAGGGGCCAGAGCACTTATGAAGCTCTGTGAGTGGCTCCTGGAGGCAGCCAGCTTTGAGACTATAACAGCTCTGGGGAAGTGGCGCACTTTCCTATCTCGTGTAGCAAACCCAATCCCTGTGTTACAGCCCTGGACATATGGTTACTGCTCACACTCACTGGGAATCAAAGATTAGTGTCTATTGGCTGCAAGTCAGCGAAGCCGTTGCATCGTGCTCCCTGTTCGTGAGGTAAATTGTGTGGCTGGTGAAGTCTCCCCTCCTCCTCTCAATATTGTCTTTAAATTCTACCTTTTCATTAAACTGAAGGCTACATATATAGTTGGATGGATTTTATCTGGATGCTGGAAAATATTTTGAGATTTTACATTCCCAAGCTTTTTCCAGTTATCCTTAGAAAGACTAGGAAAAAAAAAAAAAACCTGTAGTAGGAATCTCTAATAGGGAGCATAACATTAACAAAGAAGATATTAATACCCAGCACTTTATAAAAATTAACTTATATTTTTTCACAAGTGTTTCACAAAAAAATCCTCTAACACTAAGCTTTTCTAATTTCAATCAAATTGGAAAGAATGAACAGAGAACAAAAATATGAACGAAGCTAGTAAAACATTTACAGCATTTAGCAGAAAATCAAAACTATTGTTAGTACTCTTGTTATCAGGGGCTGAATCCATTCCCTATGCATGTAAACCTTAAAGCCCTAAATCTAGAGCCCCCCGGACTCAGTTAAGTGAAATGAGGCTTTCAGATACCCATACATAGACGAATGATTTCATACCTGCATGTCATATCATATATACACAAAGCAACTCAAAGCACATGGAAGAAAACATAAGACCTGAAAGCATGAAACAACCAGAAATCATGAGAGAAGCTCCACAATACTAGTTGGAAAAATATTATAAACAAACAAATAAATAAACACACACACACATATATATGTTGGGATATGACCTCCAACGCACAGACTTTAACAATGGTAAAAACAGATAAATGTGATTTCAAACTTAAAACAACAACAAAAAAAAACCCCAACAACAACAAAACCTTCCACAACAAACAAACAATGAAATGAACAGACAACACAGGAATGGGGGAAATGTCCACAAACTATGAACATAAGGGATTAGTATCTAGAATATATATTAATATCTGGTACTTGAACAGCTCAACATGGGAAGCACCAACAAGTATTTGAAAAAAAATGTCCAGTGTTACCAACCATGAAGAGAACACATTAAAACAAACCAAGGATGAGCTATCTCCCGCCTGGTAACTGTGGCAGAGATGTGGGAGGAAGCCAGGGCTGATGGGAATTAAGTCAATGGCTCACTATGCAAAACAGTGTGCAGCTTAGGGCGTGGCTGCTAAGGAACTGCTAAAAAGTGAAGACTTAAGAATCTGAGTTTGGTCCCCAGAGCACAGATAAGAAGCCAGTGCACTCTTTCCTATCAGAAATCCCAGCCCCAGGGAGGTAGAGACGGGAGGATCCCAGGTGTCTGTTGGCATGTCAGTGTAGCTGAACCAGAAACTTGTACATCAACAGGGGATCTTTTCTCAAAAACAAAAATAAAAAAAAAAACAGAAATGAACAAAAAAGATGGAGGGCACCAGAGAAAGGAATCTGATCATGACCTTTTTGGCCTCTACATCAGCAAGCATGTGTGTGCACAGCCAAACATGTATACATGTATACCACACACTCAGACACACCCCTACAGCCAGACACCACACACACATGTATAGCATACACACACACACACACACACACACACA